>JAODAL010016940.1:0-79203 GCA_025379985.1 Phyllomedusa bahiana
GGAGGCACCCCTGAATGCCATCATGGGACGTGAGAACAGTCATCTTTAAAACATCAGGGGTCCCCCCACCTCTTAAAATTTCTTCAGCCAGTGAAGTGAGCATAGTTTTGAGGGGGGGGGGAAACCTGAGATGGTGCTTTGGGGGCCTTTAAAAACACATTGAAAATTCAGTTTTTGGGACATAGTGAGGGTAAATTTGGGGATTGAGTGTGTTCCATTTTTCACCCTTCCCCCCGGGTTTTGGGGAAGCTGAACATTGTAATTTAAAAGGATTTTCAAAAGTTTTCCCCTTTTATTTTAAAATTTGTTTGCTAGTATGTCATTTTTCTTGTAATTTTTATTTTTATGTAAAGCACTGACCCCTATTTTTAAATTACAATTAATAAGATAGTTTTTGTTGCTGTATGGATCCTTCCCCTTGGGAAGTTTTTTAACCCTGTAGTGGGGGAAGCATGGGTAACCCGGTAAGCTTTTTAAAAGTGTTTTTATTATGTATATTTTTGGGGATCAGAGCCTTCCTTCCTTTTTTTGTTATTAAAGGAAGGGGGGGCAGGGGATAATTTTGGGGTGCTGGAAACTGTTTGGGGTGTATTTATGTTATTTGCCCCCTTTGAGGGTAGTGCAAGTGGAAAAAAAATCAACCCCATTACAGGGGCCCCCAGTCCGTGTGGTGAGTGTGTATGTCAGACTTTTCGCCTTTGTTTTGTCGAAAATATGGGGTTTTTGTTTTTGTTAAAATTCGTTCTTGTGTAGGTATGAGCCCTAAATTAAGAAATTAAGGGCAATTTCCCCAATAGCAAGTCCCTTTTTTTTGGTCTATTTTGCCCAAAAACACTTTTACGCCATATCTCGATGTTAAAGAACACACCAAAAAACTAGGAAATTTTTAAATCGGGTACGAAATTGTAAAAAAACCTAAAAAGGGCACATTAATAAGTGCAATGATACACTGTGCCCTTTTCCAAAAAAGCAATGGGCATTACTATTAAGGGTTTCAAAATGCGCCCGCGATTTGTTAAGGGCCCTTTTTAGGCCCAAAAATGCCCAAAAAAGGCGATTAATTTCTATGAAAGATGAAAACAAGCAATTTTGAAAGGATCGACTTTCAGGCGAAACTTTCCTGATTTAGTTAATTAACTGAAAACTGCCCATCCCGCCAAAATTCGGAAAATGTCCCCTTAAAGTTCTGTTTCCATACTGCAGACGGCGTGTTTCACCAAGTCGTCAAACAAGGCATAAGCCTATTACTGCTCCCTGAAGTAAATTATCAGCAGTACTGTGTACCTAACATCAGTTTCTAATGGGAAAGCAGCCTGTACATCAGGCGGAGTAAAAAACTGCCCTGACCACTGGGACCGACCATTGACTGCCGGAAAAAACCCATTCAATACATCAGGATTGCATGTAACGGCGGTACACTAGTAAATGAAATCATTCATGATTTTTTTAATATTTTAAATCATTTGATTAAATTTACATGTAATATTCAAGAGAACTAGATTGATTATCTCGATGTTAACATCATAGTAGATGAAGGGAGATTAATTGTATGTGAAGGAAATGGAAAGGAATAACCTATTACGCTCAAGTCAAATGCCCCGAAGTTATTAAGGAATTCCTAGGGACAGTTTTTAAGGTTTAGGCAAATATCAAAAATGATGACGAATATGAATTTCACCAACAAAAATTGATTGAAAAATTTGTTAGAAGAGGTTACAGTAGAGAAGGGTCCCCAAAGTTTGGGGGGATGAAATAATTTGGTGCAGAAAGGAAATGTACCCCTAAATTAAAAAAAAAAGTCAAAGAATTTTCTTCCGTTTATGGATCCTGCTAACATTTAAAAAGTTACTGAAAGGGGTTACTTACAAAAACCCAAAAATATGGGCATTTATTTAGACCTTAAAATTCAATCCCCAAAGGGGGGAAAAATAGGTACCCATCTAATAATCAGATATAAACAAAAAAAAATTGGGAAAACAACAAAAAAATGGAATAAGAGGAGAGGGAAGTTGGGGTTTCTATCTGGCCAAAACTGAAGAAAAATAAAAGGGGTGAAAATTGCACCCTATAAGGGCTACCCCATAATGTAAAAAGGTTTTAACTTAAAACACTAATGATGTATATTGCAAAAATGCGTAAGGCTATTAGGACAAATTTCCCAGACCAGTGCGCATAATTAAAATAATCGCAGTAAGACTATACAAACAAAAATTTGAAAAGTAAAGCAATAAAAAAAAAGAAAAAATAAAAATAAAAAATTTGGCAATCTACATCCCCCAAATTTTATAATACAAACTAGGGGTATGTATGATCGGAGTTGGGCCTTTTTCGGGCGTGCCCTGGCCTCCCGATCCAATCCCCTATGGGACGCGGGGGTGCGTGTTGGGCCCAAACCCTTCCCCATTTTGGTCGCCTAAATAAGGGCATGCAATGGGCGCTGTGTGGTTTTTCTGGGGGGGACGCGGCAAATTCGAAAACCCGGGCAGCATGATCGCGGGTCGGAAAGTGGGGCGCATTGCAGAGCCCCCGGGCCCGACAGGCAACCCGGGTTTGTTCGGTTAAATACCGGGAGGGGGCGAAGTGAAGCGAAAGTAAATGAAGGAAACTTTAAGAAGATGCAAAAAATCCTCTCGGAGGGAGTTTATTATTATTATCATTATTATTATTTATTTTAGAGCACCATTAATTTCAGGGCGCTGAAATTTTTAAAGGGGGAATTAATACATAACAAAAAGTAACAAATACAAAGGTGACAAAAAAAGTTTAAATGAAAAAAAAGGAAAAAAGCCCCCACCCGCGAGGGTTACAATCACCAAAGGAGAAGGGGAAACAGAGGTGTGGGGCAGACTGTTTGCGGGCCCGGGTAGTGGTGGTGGGGTGGGGGTATGACGACAAAAATCTTTTTATTGGGTCGTTCCACGGGTTATTTTTGACTGATTCCCGCCGTACTGGGCGGATTTGCGCTGCGTACGGTGGGAAACCGTCCCAGTCTTTTCGGTAATCCACAGTTCTCATAAAAACTGTGGATTCCTTCTTCTCCCCCTCCAAAAATACCGAGGGGGGGAAAAGTGACAGCAAAATTATTTAAAGCTGGCAAATTTGGGGGGCGAATCCCCCCTGCAATTCCCCGGAAAAGCGTGTGAACGTCCCTTGGGTGAAAAAACATTTTCAAAAAAGAGCTAAACCTTAAAAAAAAAAAAAAAAAAATCATTTCCCAAAAAAAAGAAGGCGAAAATCGGGAATTAGGATCTTGGATATTCCCGGAAAAATTTACAGTAATTCAAATTCGAAAGCGTTCTCATTGTTTTGGCAAAACCCCCAATCAAAAAGGGAGCGACAGTGACCTTAAACCCTAGGGAAAGTATTGCCAATCAATGAAAAAAGGGGGGACAGTTAAAAATACGTATATATTTTTTTTTTGGGGGAAAAGAAATGCAGACGACTCTTTTTGTGTTTGGCTCAGTTAAAAAAGGGGCGTGGTTATTTGGACCAATGGGAGAGCGCGATCTTAGGGGTTTTCAAATGCAATCTAAAAAAAATGTACATGGCGAAATGATAAGATCACAAAGTGTGCCGATCTGTATATAAAATGAACAATAATAGGGGTGAACGAAAAAAAACAAAAAAAATAAATTCAATGGTTCATTTTTTTTTTCTTTTTTTTCGTTTCCCCATATTATTGTTCATTTTTTTAAAACAATGGTACAACTTCGTGAGTCTTATCATTTGATTTCGGGCCCGTACATTTTATTAAGATTTCATTTTGAAAACCCAAAAAAGAGATCGCCGCTCTCCCCTTGGCCCAAATAACCGACCCCTTTTTAACAGCAATCCAAACAGATCGCTCTGCTTTCTTTTCCCCCTAAATCATGGATAAGTAGCTCACCCCCTATTGGTTTTGGACAACCCCCCTTCCCCCCCAAAAAATCACAGTATGAATATTTTCCAAGAAGTAATAACTTTTGGGGCCTTTTACGGCCCTCTTTTCCATTCGAATAGCGCACTAATATGATTGGTGGATTTATCTTTGGGCCCGGGTCAAACCAAAAGCTCTTTTCTGCCTTTTTTCTGTATTTTGAACTGTCCGCCTTTTCTTTGGTTGTCAATATTCTTTATGTCATAAAAGGGGCACTGTCGTCCTTTGATTGGTTGGGTTTTGGACCCAATGAGAACGCTTACAAATTTTTAATTACTGTATTTTCCCGGGAATTTTACAATATCGCAAATTCCTAGTGCCGGGGGCTCGGCGACAAAGCGTTGTTAGGGTTTTATTGATTTATTTTATAGAAGGTTTCAGCTCTTTTTCAATAATGTTTTTTCACTTAATAAAAATTATTTACTAATTTCCTCCATGCCGCAGGAGCTAATTTTCCTGCCCCCCATTTTCCCATTGACTACAATGGGGGCAAAAATAAACTCGCGCTCTGATTGGGCCGAAAAGCCAAACTCCCCTGCTCAACCAATCACTCTTTTCTGCTTTTTATTATTTGAACTGTCCGCCTTTGCATTTTTATTGGCCATTTTTTCCATAGTTTTTAAAGGGTCACTGTCGCTTAAAATTTTTGATTGGTGGTTTTTTCCGACCAATGGAAGAGTTTTTAAAAAAATTTTTAGTTACTGTATTTTCCCGGGAATTTTCAAAATCCAAATTCCTGATGGTTGCGCCCTTCCTTTATTTTTGGAAAAAATTGAATTTTTTTTTATTATTTTTAAAGAAGGGTTTTAAACTCTTTTTCACAGAATGATTAAATTAATAAAAACCTTTTTTTTTGGGGTTCATACTTCTGCCCCAAAGGAGTGAAAATTTTTTTTTGAGCGATTTTATATAATTTCCCTTTAATTTTTAAAAATCCCCTTTTTTTTCTTCATTTTTTCGCTTTTAGGAAAAGGGTTTTTATTTTTTTTTTTTCATTTATTCATTTGAAAGACAAAATCTTTTTGCTCTTTTACTAACAAAGTTTAATGATTTTTTGCTGTTTTCCAAAATTGTCTCGAAAATTTGGAAAACAGGGTTTGGGGCATTCCCTTTTTCCCTAAGGCCCCACTGCGCCCCCACCCCACTGGCCCGGCGCGGTGGGGCTTTAAAACCACATGTTAAAGAGCGCACTTCTTGGGGGGCGAATCTTAGGGGCAGCCCACACTACGCCTAAGTCCCCCAAACTTGGGCCCCAAACACTGGCAAACCGGGGAATTTTCCCCCAAAATGTAGACGCACCTAAAGGGGCCGACATTTTCATATTTCAGCTTTCACGTTCGAAGGGGCCCCGAAAAACGTGCGCCCCCACTGGCCCACTTCATACATGTCCCCCATAATGTATGTATCCCTTTAAAAGGTGTGTCCCAAAGGGGGTGGAAAGTAGTGTCCAACACACTAGAAAAACGTCTTTTTACAAAGAAAATGGGTTTTTGGGTCCATAAAATGGAAACAATGACACCCCCAAAGGTTTAAATGAGGAAAATGCCAAAATTGGTTTTTTGGTTTGCCTGAAATCTCAATTTTTGGGCTTGATATACCATCCCCCTATTTTGAAATAGCTAAAAAAGGGAAGTGAAAAAAATTTGAGAGTGTTAAAAAATAAAATAGCGATTATTGATAAGGAGTAGGTGAATAATGATTGTTGAAACACTTGCAAAATGGTTTTAAATGTATATACGATTTTAAATGTAGGTGTATAAGTAGTAATGATATGATATAAATTGTCACGTATCTAGCTACCTCTGAGCTTGAAAAAGGGGGCGTGTCTTCCCCCAAAACGTCGCGAGTAGACGTAGCAGCAGTTTGAGAGGAGAGAAGTTGCTGACAGCTCAGGAAGCGAGGTCTCAGGACTCAGCAAGGATGCTGAAAGGCTGAATGCAGCTATACCAAATGTATCCCAGGTGAATGTTTCCTACATTGTGTCATAATCTATATGAAAGAAGTTAATACCTATTACTGAATTTTAAAGAAGTTTTGAATAAAGTCATTTTAAGGAATTTTGTCTAAAAGGACTGAGCTTGTATATACCGATAGCAATCCTGATGTATTACTTGGTTAATTAGCAGGTGGGGTCCTGCAGCTGCGGTATTAACCCAGAGAGACTAAGGTGCGTTTGCAATTAGAAGGAAAAAACCCATTCTGCACAAGACCCACCGCTTTGTGATCTGGTTTGCGGGCCCGTAGAAATCGTAAGCGGCCTACTGGATGTACATTCTGCAGGCCTAGTATAAGGATAAAAATCTGGAGCGTTCCTTTAAATGGGTATTTCCATTTTATTGATTAGCTTTAAACATGTAGGCAAAGGTAAATAAAGACTATTACCAAATACCTTACAGTTCTAATTTTACTTCTCTTCAGAGCTAGAGCAGTTCTTATCTCCTGCTTGTGTACACAAGCTTTCATAGGTTACCAACCACCTCTATGTGCTTTAACTGGGATGGTGACATCACTCCCTTCTATGTCTTATCAGCAGCACAAGAGCTTATTTATGTTTGTTACTGACAAACTTTAACCCTTTAGAGCCTTGTGCCATGCTATGAAAACCCCTCCATCCCTAATGTCCCTGTTACGAGTGCCCTCACTGCCCGCACGGTGGGTCGCGGGTGTACTCGTGTCTCTTCTCTGCCATTGCTCCAGACTCAAGTGGCACCGCCAAGAGTGCAAACCGGTCCGGCCATGCTGTCTTCCACTTCTTGCTCCTGTAGTTCAAAGACCTCCACTGCCTGCTTCTTTACCCGCTTTAGAGGAACCCATGAAAGTGGATAGAGTTCACCTGATGCCGCAAGAATGGCTCTGTCGACATCAGCAAAACCTCAGTATCTACTGTACTAGCCCTGAGCAGTTCCCCTTGACTTGCCCGCAGCCATCCAGGTTTTGTGGTAAAGACGTCCCTAGGTTTGAGCAATATCTCTCCACATCTGACCATGCAGATCCAAATCTCTACCTCTTCCGGAATCTTGTTTCAAGCCTTTACCTTCCAGCCGGGAATTTCATTGATGTTTCCCTGGTTTCCAAATATCTTACGACTACCCTATAGACTGTCTGCCAGGTATAAGCCCTCCATGGGGCAAGGCCTATCTGTTGTGTGTGCCAGAGACTCAGGCCATGTTAGCCTATATTAAAGAAAACCTTCAAAAAGATTTTATCTGTTTATCTGCAAGTGTTCCTCTCCAACTGTTGCTGGGTTTTTCTTTGTTCATTGACTATTCGTGAAGAACCGGTATCTGCTACCACTGATCTCAGAGCTGGTTGACTGGCTCCCCGAGGCTGAGGTCTTCACAAAGCAAAGACTTGCAAGAAGTCTATAACCTTGTCCGAATTTGTGAAGGTGATGAATGGAAGACTGCATTCAATACTCGGGAAGGGCATTTCGAGTATCTAGTAATGCCCTCTGGCCTATGCAACGCTCCTCCTGTCTTTCAAGAATTTGTTAACGAGATCTTCAGTGACCTTTTATATTTGTCACGGACGCCCCTGCAACCACTGTCCTGGGTCGCAGGCGCGCCCATGCCCCTGCTCCCAGCGGAGCCCCGTCCCCACGTTGGGTTCGGGGTCCGCTCATGTCTCAGCCCCCTCCGGCATTCACTTACCCGGCCGCGCTCCTGCTCTGTCTGGCTCCGTCTCCCGGCGCATAGTTCCTCCCCTAGGGGCGCGCGCGCCGGCAGTTTGAATTTAAAGGGGCAGTGCGCCGGTAATTGGTTCATACCGGGCACTGCTCCTATTTAGTCCGGCCCCTTCCTGCCGGCCCTCGCCGGATCCTTGTTGTATTCTCCAAGGTGAAAAGCTGTCCAAAGTGTTCCAGTCTTGTCTACCGTGTACCGACCTCCTGCCTACGTTTACCGACCACGAACCCGAGCCGCCTGCCCTGACTACCTGCCTGTACCCGACTACGAGTCTGTCTGCCGTTCCTGGGCTTCTGCAACTACTATCGCCAGTTCATCCCCCACTTCTCTACGCTGGTGGCCCTGATAGTAGCCCTCACCAAGAAACAAGCTAATCCAAGCAGCTGGCCGGTCGAGGCCGAGGAGGCGTTCTCAAAGCTCAAGTCCGCCTTCTCTATGGCCTCTATCCTTGCACGTCCGGATTCCACGAAACCCTTCACACTGGAGGTGGATGCCTCATCTGTAGGAGCCGGAGCAGTTCTTACGCAAAAGACTGCATTGTTACTTTTTTGCTCCTAAAAATCAAAATGTTATTTTTTATTATTTTGTTAGTATTTGGGAAATCCACCTTTGGTTCTCAATACTGCCTGAATCCTTCTGGGCTCTGAATCAGAATCAAGCATATCTTGACCAAAATCTGATCCCAGGTCTCTTCTATACATTCCCAATGTCGGTGCAGACTGGACTTGGATACAAATACAGCTTTTTCTTCAACTCTACCCACAAGTGTTCAAAAGATCAACACATTGTTACCCTTTTGCTTGTCAGTGTCTTTTCTACCTAAATAGCTTGATTATTGTATTATAAGGTGATAAAACAGCCTGATGTTACCATTTTACTACAGTAAAGTTATCACTTAAAAATGCGGCATGTATGAGGGAGTCAGGAGTCGGAGTTGGGAGTCAGAGTTGGAGGTTTGGGAAATTGAGGATTCGGAGTCGAGGCTTTGGCTTGCTGACTCCACAGCCCTGGTTATTCCTCCTAGAAATCTATTACTGAATCTGTCAGATGGGTGTCACCATTCCAGTTTTCAGAAGGGTTCGTCCCTGCCCACACCGACTATAAGCTCTGATTAGCCAATGTCAGACTGTGCAGGACACAACCCCAATTTCTGACACCCATCTGACAGAATGATAAGCATCTAGTAGGAATAACAGGGGAACCACATAACGTAGAAATATGAGGAAAAATGCTCTAGAACTGTTATTTCCTAAAACTGAGAAGTCAGGAACGGGCACAGATTCTCTTCAAATTTACTAGTGATTGCTTCCGTCAATCTGAATGATTTTTTTCCTTTCCTTAAAAGGGTTTTCTCACCATGCAGTTTCACAGCCAAAGCCAGCCTTAGGGTATGTCCACATGACGTTTTTCAGATCCGTTTTTTGATCCGTTTTTCGGACCCAAAACAGATCCAAAAAACGTATCTAACAATGTGCAGTTTGATTTACATTAGTTTCAATGTAAAACATGCATCTCTGTTCAGACGAGTGATTGCTGCTGCGTGTTTACTTGATTCTTTTCAATGCGTTTTTCGGATCTGTTTTAAGAATTGACATATTAATTCTACTTGCATTTTACGCAAGTGAAATCCCCATAGGGAACACCCAAAAAACGTATTGGATTAAAATTTGAAGTGTAATACACTAAATTGGCCGCTAGAGATCTCATTTGATCTAGAAGAACTGTTTGAACTTTAGTAACCTAATGACCCAATAGAGGGCGCTTCCAGCATTTTACATGTGTTTAATCTCATAAATCTCTTTTTATAAGTATGGAATTATATAAAAGCAGCTTTTAGTATAGAATTGGTGTTTATAGAAATTAGAGAAGTTTTAACTAATAAATTTATTAATGTTTTAGATAAATAGTTTATTACAGAATGTTGAGTGGTTTTAGTATTATACTGAAACCACTAACATTCTATAATAAACTATTTATCTAAAACATTAATAAATTTATTAGTTAAAACTTCTATAATTTCTATAAACACTCATTCTATACTAAAAAACTTCTTTTATATAATTCAATACATATAAAAAGCGGTTTATAAGATTAAACACATGTAAGATAATGGAAGCGCCCTCTATTGGGCTTCATCTAAAACACATGTAAAGTGCTTTCAGTTATAGTGCCCTCTATTGGGCTTCATCTGAAACACATGTAAAATGCTTTCAGTTATAGTGCCCTCTATTGGGCTTCATCTGAAACACATGTAAAATGCTTTCAGTTATAGTGCCCTCTATTGGGCTTCATCTGAAACACATGTAAAATGCTTTCCGTTATAGTGCCCTCTATTAGGCATCCTCTTACACTACAACTTAAGTGAAAATGTAGGTCATTAGGTTACTAAAGGTCAAACAGTTCTTTACATCAAATGAGACCTCTAGCGGCCGATTTAGTATATTACATACCCTTACATGCATACAGATTCTACCTTTTCAAACTACAAGCTGTGTATATATTGAAAAATCGGATCCGAAAAACGCATCAAAAACGCATCCAAAAAAGTATCAGCTGCTGTGTTTTTGGATATGTCTTTGGGATGCAGTTTGGATGCAGTTTTCAATGCTTTTTCCTTCTAGTGAAAAACGGATCAAGAAATGGATCCAAAACATCGTGTGAACATACCCTTAGAATCACACCTGCTTTTCAAGCTGTGGGTGGGTCTATTGCAGTGACTGACACATCAGCTCTGCTGTTTCGAGCTATTCCTGTTACACTGACATGAGTGCAAGAGATTTAAAAACAGTAGTACTCAGGCTGCATGGCCCTAAAGGGTGTTTACTTAGCTAAATGAGAAGCTTTCAAAGTCTCTTACTAGAAATAAGACTCTGCAGGAGGTGACTTACCATGGACGGACTGAGAGAGTGACGGCAGCATAAAGCAATGGAAGATTAGAGAGAGCAGGGAGAGGTGGGGGAAAGATGGTGGTAATCAAAGAACCCTGTGCACTTTAAGAGGAGATAAAATCTCCTTCATTTCCTGACCAAAGAAAAACCAACAAAGCAATGTATTTAAAAAGAGTCCTCAATTAAATCTCCCTACATGTTAAAAACTATTAATTGTAGTGACAAAACCCCTTTAAAATCAAACCTCGATGCTCAGTGTAATTTGGCCAAATCAGTACATAGACAGATTTATTCCAATTGTAAATGCTGGTTTGCTTTTCTTTAACCCTTAAAGGAATGTTCCCATCAATGCTCTTCCGTGCTGCAGGTCAGCTAGTAAATCATGTAAACCTATATTTCAGGTTCTCTCCTCTGTCATATAACCCTATATATCACTGAGCTAAGCTTCTCTCCTCTATCATATAACCCTATATATCACAGAGCTCAGCTCCTCTCCTCTATCATATAACCCTATATATCACAGAGCTCAGATCCTCTCCCTCTATCATATAACCCTATATATATCACAGAGCTCAGCTTCTCTCCCTCTATCATATAACCCTATATATCACAGAGCTCAGCTCCTCTCCCTCTATCATATAATCCTATATATCACAGAGCTCCTCTCATCTCCTCTATCATATAAACCTATATATCACTGAGCTCAGCTTCTCTCCTCTATCATATAACTCTATATATCACAGAACTCAGCTTCTCTCCTCTGTCATATAACCCTATATATCAGAGAGCTCAGTTTCTCTCCTCTATCATATAACCCTATATATCACAGAGCTCAGCTCTACTCCCTCTATCATATATCCCTATATATCACAGATTGCAGCTTCTCTCCTCTATCATATAACCCTATATATCACAGAGCTCAGCTCTTCTCCTCTATCATATAACCCTATACCACAGAGCTCAGCTTCTTTCCTCTATCATATAACCCTATATGTCAGAGAGCTCAGCTTCACTCCTCTATCATATAACCCTATATATCACAGAGCTCAGCCTCTCTCCTCCATCATATAACCCTATATATCACAGAGCTCAGCTTCTCTCCTCTATCATATAACCCTATATATCACAGAGCTCAGCTTCTGTCTTCTATCATATAACCCTATATATCACTGCCCGGCTTCTCTCCTCTATCATATAACCCTATATATCACAGAGCTCAGCTTCTCTCCTCTATCTTATAACCCTATGTATCACAGAGCTCAGCTTCTCTCCTCTATCACATAACCCTATACATCACAGAGCTCAGCTTCTCTCCTCTATCATATAACCCAATATATCACAGAGCTCAGCTTCTCTCCTCTTTCATATAATCCTATATATCACAGAGCTCAGCTTCTCTCCTCTATCTTATAAACCTATGTATCACAGAGCTCAGCTTCTCTCCTCTATCACATAACCCTATACATCACAGAGCTCAGCTTCTCTCCTCTATCATATAACCCTATATATCACAGAGCTCAGCTTCTCTCCTCTTTCATATAAACCTATATATCACAGAACTCAACCTCTCTCCCTCCATCATATAACCCTATATATCACAGAGCTCAGCCTCTCTCCTCTATCATATAACCCTATATATCACAGAGCTCAGCTTCCCTCCTCTTTCATATAATCCTATATATCACAGAGCTCAGCTTCTCTCCTCTATCATATAACCCTATATATCACAGAACTCAACTTCTCTCCCTCTATCATATAACCCTATATATCACAGAGATCAGCTTCTCTCCTCTATCATATAACCCTATATATCACAGAGCCTCTCTCCTCTATCACTTAACCCTATATATCACAGAGCTCAGCTCTCCTCTATCATATAACCCTATATATCACAGAGCTCAGCTTCTCTCCTCTATCATATAACCCTATATAAAACAAGATTGCTCCTATAGTGCAGCAACAAAGTGGAGATGCCAGTTCAAGCGCTTGGAACTGATTCCCTTTTTTCAAAAAGAAATCCCTTAATGGGTATAGGAAAAAAGATTTTTCTTTGAGTATCCCAGATGATATAAAAGGGATAATTTATTCTTGGAATATAAAACAACTCTCTACGCGTTTCGCATATATTCTCATGTGCTTCCTCAGGAGAATGAAAACCATACAAGTGCCGTTAAAATATATACCCTGGGTGGGGACCGCCCCTCTTGGGTGTATACCACACACATATCTAAAACGTAATACAATCGTATCTAAAACGTAATACAATCGTATCTAAAACATAATACAATCGGTTTTTTTAAAACATCTGATAAAAACATAATTATATAAAAACCAAAGATATACCTGCTGTACAGTATTCATTCCACTCACTTCCTCTCTGTTCCTAGGAGCTGTACTGCGCTTTCACACGCCGGCAGCTCCGACCCGGACGTCATGATTAGTGGAATGAGTGAGGGCATTTCCACCCCAACTCAAACGTACTCAGGCAGTTTCTGCGCAGACTCTATGCCCATACTTTCATGAGAGACTCTCGTAGGATGCCTACAATTCATCTGAATACACCAAAACTTTCCACTTATGAAGAGAACATATATTTATCCTGCATTTTTTTTTTTTTTATATTCCAAGAATAAATTATCCCTTTTATATCATCTGGGATACTCAAAGAAAAATCTTTTTTCCTATACCCATTAAGGGATTTCTTTTGAAAAAAAGGGAATCAGTTCCAAGCGCTTGAACTGGCATCTCCACTTTGTTGCTGCACTATAGGAGCAATTTTGTTTTATATTATTTCTATCCTGCCCAGGAGTGGGGGATAGGAGGCTGGTTGGAAAGAAGCACACAGCAGCAGGTAGAGGCTATAAAAAAAGTTATATATTGATTATAGAGTTGTACCATATATGTACAACTTTTGAAGGTGAGCATTGTACTTGAAAGATTTGTTTAATTGTGAACACTGACGTACTACAGATCTGGGTGCCTGTTGTTTTGTCTCCTCTATTCGCTACCTTTTTTCTGAGGTGAAAAGGAGAGGATTTTGAACGCACTCTACCTGCTATCAAATATTGCTCCCGTTTACACGGTGTTTCCAAGACAAAAGGCTGCCACCGATATGGACAATTTCAACGACAGACATGATGAACGTAATCAGCTCATGGATTAGTTACGAATGGGACCAAATTCTATAAGGGACGTGTCCCCTGTATGGAGGGTACCAGCACAGTATACACTAGAGGAAACGAAAGTTTTTATGGTATAGCCAGGTCTCTAGAAAAAAGTTTGATATCAGAATCAAATCAACATATAGATGAGAAATTTCTTACATTATACATCAAAGATAAATTGATTCCCCATGGGTTTAATGAGTTTAAAACATCACAGTATGAAAAAAAACCGATCGAGTTAGTTTAACCGGTTATGGGTAGATATTTTTTAGGATACATGGTCTTTGAATCTTCATGAGTCTTTTAGTTAAGAAACGAAAAGGTAATTTGTGCAAACCATTGCTGGTCAAATTAACGTATATATTATACAAATTTGATGAATATAGAAATAATGTAGAGTACAAAGATATAAAATGTAAATTAAGAGCAACTGTTTTAAATATGTGCGGATATATTAATACGAAGTTGTATAAATTTCATGGGATAGAATCTGTAACTTCTTCTATTCCGTATGATATCTCTACAGAACCCCAAAGGATTGAGGCATGACCCCCATCTTGATAGTAGAGGCCACATGATAATCAAATTCATATTGAATCCCAGTGTAATGAACAAGTCCCCTCCATTAGTTGATTTATGTAACAACTTAAATACTCAGATAAACAATCTGATGATTCAGTAATAAGGATTTTGTAGTACGGTAAAATAACAGCCGAACCCCATTCGGAGACCCAAAAAAGGACAAAAGGCAAAAATACAGATACTCTGATCATATGCAAACTGTGGTCAAAAATGATATGAAGATTAACTTCAATATTTCCCTCAAAACCCTAGAGGCAAAACAACACCGATCAATAAAGGGATAACACCAATCCACACTATCACTAGAAGTAATACGGTTTAGAACACGCTGTTGTAAACTCAATATGTGAAGGGGCTAACAGGGATCTCAATTTAGAAGAATATTACTGTACATGAAAAACACCAAGACCCGATTAATTCTTCTACATTCATTGATAATAGTTTTCTCTCTTTAACCACCGTATCGGTCCACCCATTAAAGGAGACTATAGGGTTGATTGCAAGTGGTTCCATTGATACTATACCATCAGCCAAACATCCAAAAATTACTTTTTTAGCCCTAAATCCTTCTCTGAATGTGCATACGGCTACCCAGGGAACTTTCTACCCAATAATAACAGCAGGCACTACAAGGAAGGGGAAACGAAAATTGCTAAAAGAGGGAGAAGAGGTTTTCTACTAGCAGTTTAGAGAAGGAGTTCAGAACGATTTTTAAAATCCCAAAAAAACAAAGTAGAGAAACAAGGAGGATCTGAAATAGTTAAAATTTATAACCTGTCGAAATATACACTTACGAAAGAGGAATGTAAAGTACTTCTGGGAAGGGTTTAAATTTTGCCCGGATAGTTGCCTTGATCCTTTACAATATTTAAAAGCTTCAGATATATATAAGGAAATAACATTGCAAAGATATTTCTATTCTAAAGAATAAACTAAGAACATGGAATCAAAAATCAAATCAAAAGCTGTTGACAGTTTGGTATTGCCTCCAAATCCACTTTTATACCATTTGGGGACCCGGGTCACTATAGTGGGTTGTTTCATTCAAATGGTCATGGAGATTTAAGGAAATAAAGGGGTAAGATCCCACGCAATGCAAACCTCAATGCAGTACAAAGAAAGGCAATCAATCCCTTTGAAAGAGAAATACTACTATTACATTTGGAATGCAGATAAAAAGGGGGATCCATTGGTCAATTCAGGATAGAGATGAATATGGAGGGGGAAGCATATAGGATCTTAGGGGACCCTTAAATAACTATATAAAAGTAAGAGAGGTCCATGCTCTTACAGATCTACAGGAAAAATTCGTTTTAATAAAATTCATAAAGGATGCGGTCCAATAGTATCATCAGCGAAAAAGGAGTCAGAAGGGATAATTGTAAGAAAACCTAAAACCCTTTCTTTTATCACTCTACTCAAGGTGCATAAAAAGTTTTAAATAATCCTCCAGGTGATCATAGTCCTCGGGTTTAGATTCTCCATGGTCCAACTTATTCTAAATATTTGACATATATTTACAGCCATATGTCACTTTCCTGTTCAGTTTTTGTAAAAGATTCTTTGACCTATGTCAATCAGAGACTTAGCGGTGTGTTAGAATGGTAGAGAATCATATCATTTTCTTAACCATGGATGTAGTAGGTCTCTATTCTAACTTCAGACACACCCGGGGATCCAGGCGGTAAACTCCTTTTGGAAATTGACAAAAAAATGTCCAGGAGAAGAGGCAAATTTCTTTAGAGGTTTAAGTATGATCCTTACAATCAATTATTTTTGAATACGAAGGCTCGTGCTACCATCAGCAGGGTTGGCGCGGCGATGAGGGACGAGTGTTTCCCTTCGGCTGGCCAAACCTTTCATGGGCAACTTCGAAGAGTTATATATACTGTGGGATTAAATTGCATTTTAGATCGAAAATCTCTACTACAAGAGATTTTTAGATGATCTATTGTTTTTATGGGATGGACCCCATTAGAGGCGGAGCTTTTTTTAAGGATTTTGAATATCAATCTAACAGGTTAACCTTTACACAAACCATTGGCAAAGAGGTTATACAAAGTTTCTAGATTTGAACCTTTATCAGGAAAATGGTTAAAATTTATTACCAAAACCCAACTTCAAAAATGTGGATTAAATAATGTCGCCTTTTTACAAGCTGCCCACTATAAAAAGTGGACGAGAATGTCCCTATGGGCAATTCCGAAGAATTCGGGAAAAAACTGTACATCAGATGAGATCTATAGGATGCAGGGGCTAAAGTTCTAATTTAAATGATTTAGAGATAATGGTTATCCAATGGATCTGTTGGAGGAAGCAAAAAACTGTGCTTGAATAAAACAGAGAGAGTACGTTTTTCCAGTCGAGTAGAAAAGAGAGTAATCCAGATGCTTTTAAAAAAAAATTTATTACCACATATTCATCCCAACATGTGGACTTTTTATACATTTTAAACTAACACTAGGGGATCTGTTGTCAGACCCCGTTATAAAAGCCCCGGATTCCCAAGAAAACCAAAGGTGATTCAGTAGGGCATTACTTTAAAAATATTGTAGCCCACTCAGTACAGAGGAATAAGAATCTGAACCTGACAAAACAGGGGTTAAAGAGGGGTATGGGCATGTAACTCCACACTTGCCATATGTTGTGAATGCTGCGGGAGGGTGAGAATTGTTATTTTCAACTGCTTCCAGGCGAAAAAATTTAAAATTATAGCACAATCTGACTTGCAATTATAAGCTATGTCGTATACATGAATCCTGCAGGCTTCAGTAAACAGAGGTTGGGGAGAACGTCTACAAAACTCTCCAAGGTTTTGAACTAACACAATATTGCAAAAAAAAAAAAAAATAGTTTATACAGCTCCCCAGGCATCTCATAGAGGAGCAAAATGAGGGGGATTTTAAATTAGTTCTGCAAACCATTGATTTAATCAAGAGATGTCGCTGACAGGCTGCAGTCTCTAATCAACAAGGAAATCTTTTGGATCTTTAAGTTGAACACGCTCTATCCATGGTCCTAAACGAAGGCCCAGAAGGTTATTAAACTTGAGAAGGGGAAAAAAAAAAAAAAATAATGCAGGATTAATATATGTTTTCTTCATAAGTGGAAGTTTTGGTGTATTCAGATGAATTGTAGGCATCTGACCTACGATGTCTCTCGTGAAAGTATGGGCATTGAGTCTGCGCAGAAACTGCCTGAGTACGTTTGAGTTGGGTGGAAAATGCCCTCACTCACTTCACTAATCTGACGTCCGGGTCGGAGTGCGGGTGTTGAAAGCGCAGTACAGCTCTAGGAACAGAGAGGAAGTGAGATGGATATGAATACTGTAAGCAGGTATAATCTTTGGTTTTTTTATATAATTTATGGTTTTATTCAGTTGTTTTAAAAAAAATAGATTTTATTTTGTTTTAGATTCGATTGTATTAAGTTTTTAGATACGAATGTATTTCGTTTTAGATACGATTGTATTATGTTTAGGTAAGTGTGTGGTATTCACCAGGAGGGAGCGGTTCCCACCTGGGGTATATATTTTAACAGGGCCCTTGTATGTTTCATTTCTACCTGAGGAAGAATAGGAGTAATATATGCGAAACGTGTAGTGAGTTGTTATTATATGTCACAAGAATAAATGATCCTTTTATATCATCTGGGATACACAAAGAAAAATCTTTTTTCCTGTATACCCAATTATGGGTTTCTTTTTGGAAAAAAAGCGGAATCAGTTCCAAGCGCTTGATACTGGCTTCTCCACTTGTTGCTGCACTATTGGAGCAATGTGTTTTATATTATTCTCCTCCTGACAGGAGTGGGGGATAGGAGCTGGTGGGGATGAAGCCACAGCAGCGGAACGAGGCTATAAAAGTTAATATTGAATTTATGAGTTTTGTACCATATATAGTACAACTTTTGAAGTTGAGCATTGTATTGA
This sequence comes from Phyllomedusa bahiana, assembly GCA_025379985.1. NCBI lineage: Eukaryota > Metazoa > Chordata > Amphibia > Anura > Hylidae > Phyllomedusa > Phyllomedusa bahiana. The sequence continues at coordinate 18,165 of JAODAL010016940.1, forward strand.
AAAGATTTGTTGAATTGTGAACACTGACGTTACTACACGATTCTGGGTGCCTGGTTTTTTTGTCTCCCTCTATTCCTTACCTTTTTTTGAGGTGAAATGGAGAGGATTTTGAACGCACTCTACCGGCTATCAAATATAACCTATTATATCACAGTGCTCAGCTTCGCGCCCTTGTCCATATAACCCTATATTTTATCAGAGCTCAGCTTCCTCCCTCTAATATAACCTATGTTTCACAGAGCTCAGTCCTCTGCTCTATCATATATCCCTATATATCACAGAGTCAGCTTCTCTCCTCTATCATATTAACATATAATCACCGAGCTCTGTCCTTTGTTCTATTCATATAAACTTATATCACAGAGCTTCTGCTTCTCTCCTCTATTCATATAACCCTTTATATCACAGGGCTCAGTTTCCCCCCTTTCATATAACCTATATATCCTGAGATCAGCTTCTCTCTTAATCATTAACCCTATATATCACAGAGCTCAGATCTCTCCCTCTATCATACCCCCTTTTTTTAACACGCTCAGCTCCTTCTCCTCTTTCCCATAACCCTATATATCACAGAGATCAGCTCCTCTTCCTCTATCATATAACCTACATATCACATAGTCAGCTTCTCTCCTTATCATATAACCATATTTATCACGAGCTAAGTCCTCATTCCTCTATCATATAACCCTACATATCACATTAGACTCAGCTTCTCTCCTTTCATATTACCTATATTATCACAGAGCCTCGGCTTCTCTTACTATCATATAACCTATATATCACAGAGCTCAGCTTCCTCCCTCTCTCATCATATCTAACCTTATATACTGAGCTCAGCTTCTCTCTCTATCATCTCTAACATATATATCACAGAGATCAGCTTTCTATATAATATTAATTACTATTAAGAGATCCCTTATTGAAATGAACAATTTCTGAAAAACCAAAATATATATACAGAAAAACTAATACCTTGAAAAATATTATAGCACCCTCTCGTTTGAGACAGCATAAAGAGTCAAGTACATCCAAAGAAATTATTATATCAGGAAAACCAGGTCATCGCATGAAATCCCCCGTTGCAGTTTGTTCCACAATAAAAAAAGTGATTTTTTTTTCTTTCAAATTTAGGAGAAAAGTTTAAAATAAGGTTTCCCCAAGTGGCAACATATTGAATTACCTTATCACTTGCAGCTGCGGCAAACAATACGTGGGTAAGACTTCAACAAAATTATCCTGTAGGTTAATAAACCATCGCTATGACATTAGGCATAAGCGTATGGTGTATGTCTCCAGACATTTACTGAGGGTTTTGGTGATGTGGAAACCCAAATTCATATACAGCCCCTTGAACGTCATTTTTCTTGCCAGATCGGCTAAACAACTAGGGTTCCAAGAGACATACTGGATGTATAAATTGAATACATTGAGACCCCATGGTCTACACGAAGTTTATGAATCCATCATCAAATAAATCAAATAAATAAAATTACTGAGCGCAATAAGGTCTTTTTATAAGGTTTTTTAATTATTTGTGTGTATTTTCAAACAAATATTTTATCTTATATTCTTCAGGTCTTACATTTCGCCCCCCCCCCCTCCCGTTTTTATAATATTTTATAATTTCTTTAAAAATTTATATATATTTTTCTTTTTTTTACATTTAAATTTTTATGTGTTTAATTTTAAAGGAAAAAATTAGCATCAGGGTTTGTTAATCGTTTTTATTGAATTTTATTAAGGCTCCTATATATTTTTTTTTCTGATATGTAATTTTATTGCACTGAATATATGTTCTTTTAAAAAAATTTCTATATATTTGGAATATATTATTGTTTTCATGCACATGTTCATTATTCTTCATATGTTTATCCTTGTTTACTACGATCACCATTGAGCCTCGTTTTAATTTATTGTTGTCAATTATTGCACATTGAACCTCGCTTTGATTCTTTTGTGAATGTATATAAACCTGCTGCATAACCACATGTAATTCATCTGAGGAAGCTGATGAGACATCAGCGAAACGCGTAATGACTGTTTAAATAAATGTATAGACAAGATTAGCTACTGCTCCTTGTCTAATTATTCTAGCGCTCTAGCTAAACGATCCCAATCCTACTGATAGCGGTAACCTGTCTTCAGTTATCTCCATTATCTCCCATCCTCGGGCTCCCTCGGGAATCCCGGGGCTTTTGGGGGCCCGGAGTTTGCTTTTTTTCTCTTGGAAAATAACCGTGGGGAAAAAGTGGCAAAAAACTTTTAAAATGCGAGCTGTACCTCTCTGTACACCCCAATAGGTGACACCGTATACCCGTGGGGTTTATTTGTTTGTTTGTTGAAGAATTCAACTGCGCTTTTGTTCCCAGCTTCTACGTTCACCCACGATACTCTACGAAGGGAAACCTTTTGCCATATAATACAAAAAACACAGAGCTCAACTTCCCTCCCTATCATATAACCCATATATAAAGAGCTCAGCTCCTCAACAAAATAACCCTAAAAATCACAGACTCAGCTCCCTATTTTAAACCCTAAATATCACAGGCCAGCTCCTCTATCATATAACCCAATTATCACAAGCCACTTCTCTATCATATCCCCTATATATCAAAAGAGTTTCCTTCTCTCCCTCTGCATATAACCCCATATACACAACTAAAGCTTCTCTCCTCACAATAACCCATAAAACACAGAGCTCAGCTTCTCTCCCATCAATAACCCAATATATCACACCGCTCCTCCCCCCTCTATCATAAAAACCCATATATCACATAGCTCACTTCCTCCTCAACATTAACCCTATATATCACAGAGCCAGCTTCTCCTCCCTCTATCAAAAAACCATAATCACAGTGCTCAGCTTCTCTCCTCATCAAAAACCTATATATCACAGAGCTCATTCCTCCTCTATCATTGTAGGCTAGTGAAATTTGTGACTATTTGATGTCAAAATTTTCCCATTTCTTGTATATTAACAAATTAAAATTTCCCTTTTTTTTATGTCCAGCAAAAAAACCCACACAAGCTTGCATACCTCTGTTATCCTGAACCTGTAACTTCATTGTTTAATTTACGATCTAGGGGCCCACGCGGGTTTGGGAGTATTTTGTATCCCCTTACCTTAGACTAAAGGCGGGCCCCTCCATGTACAGGATAGGTAATACAAAAGGGCCCTGTTGTCGCCATTTTTTTTTGTTTTAAAGATTTAAAACCAGGACAGCGGGGTGACTTCAGAACCTGGTACCCAGCATTAAAGACGGTTGCGGGGGGTTTTTGAAGCCCCTGAGTTCCCTTTTTTTTCGCCATTTAAGCTTCCAAAGGCTGAATTTATAAAAACAGGTGAGTTATAAGCTCGGGTGAAGTTTGAAAGTATTTAATTTTTGAAATAAAATATTTAAAAAACTGTCCCCCAATTTCACACTTTTTTCTGTAACCATGAGGTTTAACCCAAATGGAAGAGCCTTAATTGTGAAACACGGCAAGATTTATTGCTGCAATCCACAAACATGAAAAAAAACGACAGCTTTTCTTCAGCCAAGAAAAAAGACATCTAATAAAACTGGTCAGGGGATAATTACGTACCTTCTCCGGTTCCCTGGGAAGGGAAACCGCATCAGGCCAGTCCCCCTCTGGAGTGCAAGGCCCAGCTCTTGATCTCATGCAAACACTCGCTCTTTTGAGCAGTTTGGACAAGGTAGAGAACCACACCCCCTTCTTCTTGAGCCTGCTGGCCTTATATAGGGCTGCTAACCCCTGGACTGGAATGTGGGAGCAGTCATCCCACCCAACTCTACTGACTGCTCCAATAAAAGCCCGGGCCCGGATAAGGGAATACTGCCATACACAAAAATACAACGTTCAGGGCCTATTGCCGCTGCCCCAGAATAAAATGGGTTTTTATTTCACCGACCTCGCAGATGGGTTTGGACACATACGCCGTCAAATCCCACCTTGTCCTTGTAAAGGGGGAACTGGGCACCGTTAGCCAAAAACCATGTACTCTAGATGGGGATCTGCATTTTCCCTTGCAGCTTGCCCCCCCCACTGAAAAATGGAAAATCTTGCAGGCAGGGAAACCCAAAGGTGACCCGGCATTGTTGCCCTTTTTTTTCGCGTAAAAACCCCTTTTAAAGGGCATGTTCCGTTTTCCCAAACCTAAATTTTGACCCTGAGTAATACCGGAGAAAACGAGCGCCCCTTTTAAGGGCCAACATTCCCTCTCAATAATGGCGTAATTATGCTCCTGGGGACAGCTTCCTGCTCAAAAAATTTATGGGGTGTTCCTCCCCATTTATAACCCGGGAATTACTGCGCCTAGGCCAACCTCTAGGCATCCTTTGCACCACAAAATTTTTCGTGAGAAATCCGGGGGCCCCTAAAAACCGGCTTTTACATAGCTGATTTTAGGTTTTTTTGGAAGGCCCCCTCAGCCCCTTTTGGGGGCCATTTTACCAAGGGGGACTTAGCTCCCCTTTTTCAGGGCCTCAGGGGGACTGCCACTGGCAAACTTTTGGGGATAAACCACCGATAAATCTCACGATTCCCCAGAAACGTCTCACTTGTTTTTAAAGCGACGGGGGCCAGTTTTTTATTGGCTTCTATTTTAGTTCCGGGGTTTTTTCACCCCCTTCCCCGAAAAATTCCCAAATACGGCCTTCCCATCCCTATGGCGCACAAAATGGGATTTATGGGGAAAACCACCTTTCCTGAGCTTCCAAACACCTGGACCTTCCAAGGGACTTTCCCAATCGCGACTGAAAAAACACGAAAACATCCAGGAAAAACTTTCCATAGCCCGTGGGGGCCTAGTATCCTGCCATTGGCCCTCTGGGAAAAGGGGGGGGGCCCCCTTGCAACCCCAAAAAGGGATTTTTTACATATTAAAAACCCGACAGGGGTTTTGGGAAAAAAGGGCCCTCCCTTTTTTCGGCCCCCTTGGCTAAGGGGAAAACTGCCAATACCCCTTGGAAAGGTCTATTTGTGAAAATATCTGGGTTGGGCCCCAAACCCTCCCCCAAACAGCTCATCTTACCCGGGGGCAAAAGGGTATGCTTTCCAAACCCTTTTACACTTTAAATTTTAAGGCATGCGGTTATCAAATTTCAGAAGGGGCCACCACCAGTTGGACTTTGGGACTAAAAAAAATTATGGGGCGGAAACCCTTTCTCTTTTTAAATTTCCCCTATCCCTTCCTAATTTTAACATCCTTTTCACCCCTTTCCCCCAAAACCACGAAATTTTTAAAAAATTCGGCCCTCGGGAATCCCATAGAGTTTTTTTAAAAACCCCTCTCACATGGGCCCCGGGCATAACTCCCTGTTCCACACCAAAAATTTCCTTTGTCCTGTTGCCCCCTGTAATAAAATCCCTTTCCTTTTTTTAACAGCTGCCCCAAAACTGCTGGGGTTGAGGGAAAGGAAAACAGGTCTCTGCGATCTTAACCTCCTCTACGCGGTTTTTGGTTGGGGCAACAAAAAAAAAGCCCCCTGGGGGTCCCTATCTTTTTCCCTGGCTTTTTTGGGGTTAAAAAAGATAATTTTTAATAGGGCCCTTTTTCCCTTTTACCGGGGGCTTCACGCAATTTTTCAACAACCTCCCCGGGACCTTGCCATTTTTGCCAGGAAATTGGGCCCCTACCGTTTGGGGACTAAGACCAGGGCCCGATCCCCAGGACTAAACTGCTTTCCCGTCTGAACTGTCCCGAAAACCGTTGTAGACTCCCGGCTTGCGCCTCCTGCCCCTGTAAAGGTTCCCCCAAAAATAGGGAGTACGAGCTATCCACCCCTGTAATTTTGGCCACATGCCAACTACACTTTTATGGGGGTTGACTTCACTCCCCCAGGGGGGCCCCTTTGGGAAAAAACCCAAAAACCCCTAAAGGGTGCCTTCCCCTAGGGGTAAATTAAAAAAGGGGAGAAACCGTGGAGGGTTTGTTTTAAACCCCCAATTAAAAAAAAGGGGATACAGCAAAAGGTATCCTAATCTCGGGCCATCCTTTTTGACTACTTTCTTTAACTTGGGCCTTTTAATTCCCTTTTTTAAGCATTCCACCCAAACCATCTGTCTGGGGGGATTTCACCCAGGGGCATAGTTTGGGGCCCTTCCCAAAACCCGAAAAGATCCTTTATGACTCTCAACATGAAATGGAGTTCCCCCCCGATCCGTCCCGGTCTTTTTTTGCGGTTTCCCCCTTTGGGAAATATATTCCCCAAAACCCGGGACAAAGACTTTTTGGGGGAGGGTTTTTTCCCAAAGGGGGACAGCTTCAGGGAAACCCGGTGGGGACAGTCCCATGACAAAACCCGAAAATACTGGTTTTCCTCTAGCCGAATTACCAGGGGGTCCCCCTAAATCCATTGCTACCCTTTCAAAAAGGGATCTCAATAATAAGCAATGGGAATTTTGCGGGCTGCGGAAACTGGGGGGCCAAGGGGGGGTTAAACCCGGCCCCTGGGGAAGGACTGGCATTAAATTTTGGGTTTCCCTAAAACACCCCCGGCCAGTAAAAAACCCGCATAGAATTCCTCAAAGGTCTCATCCCCCATTGTCCCCCCAAAAACCCGACTATGGGGCCAGGGCCATTACCAACCACCAAAAGGGTTTTGGGAACAACAGTTGTTTCCCCCCCCACCCCCCCTCATGGATTTTTGGGCACCCCGGGATAACAAGTTCCCCTTCAACCCAATAAAGGGAAAATATTTCCCCCGTCCCTGACTCTTGGGGGACCCCATCCAGTAACCCCCACGCTATTGAAAAAACCCCCCTTTCAGGGGTTTTATCCTGCAGGGGGGCTGCCCCCAAAAAATTTTCCCCGAGAAACCCCAGGTTCCCGGGACTGTTCTCAAATGGGGGACCGTCCCACCCCCAACCCCTACCCTGACGTGAAAACGGGAATTCCCGGAAACCCCCCTGTTAAATCCCGTGCTCTCAGGGGGTTCCCGGCTTCTCGGGGGGTTTCGCTGTACCCCCCTTTTTCCCCCAGTAACCAAAAGAGAGGGGGATTTCCCCGGGCCCAAATTTTACCTCCGGGATTTAACCCCCGCACATTGCCTACTTTTGGCGACACTGGCCCCCCCCATCCCGAAATTTTAAAAATGACTCGTGGGCCCCGGGGGACACCCTTTTGGGAACCCCCCTGAAGCACGCACCCCCCCAAATTTTTTTCCCTGGATCCCAAAAACATGGGGGAAAAAGGGGTGTTAGAGATTTACCAAAACCCCCGATTTCCCGGATTTCCCCCACCCGGGGTGGGGGTTCCCCCAATTGAACAAGGGGAAAATCTCTTCTCTGTGTCCATCAAACCGGGTGTTTCAAGGCCCAAAATTTTCAAACAGGGAAGTACCCTGACCTATAGAAAAAAGTCCATGGGGGCCCCACCGAGTGGGCATTGGGTCCCCATTTCCTAAAAAGCGTGGCACCCAAAAGACGGGTCTCCCTCACAGGGGGTTTTGGATGCTGGCTCTTTTAAACCCCTTGGCCTTGGGCCGGGGTTCTCTAAGGGGGGTTTTGGGGTCCCCTTCTTTTTGGGGCCCTCCGATCACTCTGGGTAACGCAAAAATAAGGAGGAAACCAAGGGTCCGGGTTTAAAACCCTGAAATTATACAAAGGCCCTTTAAATCTTTACACCAAGGCTACCCAACATTTCCCTGTCTGGGGTTTTTCCCTTTCGTGAAACCCAGCACTGGGACTGGGTTTGGGAAGGCGTTTCACCCAAAAAGGGGGCCCTCATGAACCCTTTTTCCCCCATCTGGCGGTGAACATAAAACCCTGGCTGCAACCATTTCCCGGAAGAGGTTTTATGAGGCAAACATTTGGGACCCCGGGGGTTTTGTCCCTTCAGTTTTCCCCCCTGCAGCAAACCCCGGGGCCGGAAAAGTTGACCCCCAAAAAAAACCCCAGGCCCCGGCCCCGGGGTCCCCTGATTTTCAGCTTAGGGTTTTTCCCCGGGATCCTGCAGAGACAAGTTTATAATAGGGGGTTTTTTAGGGTGCCCCTTTAGAAAAGGGGCCAGGGCCTCTCCCACTGCGGGGATATTCCTTCCCTTTGGCAACCCCTCCAAAAATGGGGAAGGAAGGTTTTTCCCCGTTCGGCCCCTTTTGGGGTCATCCTGGCGGGGTTTTGCTGGGGTCTCCTTTTCCCCCGGGGTACTTTCCCCCCATGATGGCCATCTGCCTCATTAACTGGTTAGACTCCCGCTTTTGACCCACGGACCAGCAAAGGGGTTGTTGCTGTTGGGTTCCCCACCTCACCAGATCTTCAGCCCGCTCACCCCAAACCCGAAGCTTCCCCCCCTCCATTGGGAAACCCCTCTGAAACCCTTTTAAAAATAGCATCCGCCTTAAAAACCCCGGGGCCCTGCGTCTCTTACTCCAGGATTTGCCCGGGATCCGAGACCAAAACCCAAATTTTAGGGAAGCTCCCCCAAAAAAGGAAGCGTTCCCTTTTGGTGAAAAGAGCAAGGTTTTAATTTTGGGGGCAAAACCCCAAGGACATAAAATAATGGGGAGACTTTCCTTTACCCAAAAAAAAAAACATCTGAAAAAAACATGGCATGGGTAAAAAATACAGTACCGTGATGGGTTTCCCGGGGCAAGGAAACCCGCAAATTTAGGTCTCAGTCCGCTCTGGAGTGCAAAGGGCCCCGCCCCGGCTCCATGCAAAACAAACTCGCTCCTCGAGAATTTGGGGCAAGGAGGGAAACCCCACACCCCTCTAGTTTGAGCCGCGGCCTTAAATAGGGCTGGTTTAACCCTGGACGGGAATTTTGGGAGCAGCCCTCCCAAACCCAAATTTTAATGGACCCCGCTCCAATAATTATTTCCCGGGCCCGGGTAACGGGATTACGGGCCCAAAATCAAAAATCAACCCTTGCTTTCGAAAACCAGAAAAAAATGGGCTTTTTAATTTTTACCAACCACAGGCCGAAACGGGACACCCCATCGCCCAAAAAAAAAGGGCAAACCCTTGGGGGGGGCCTTCCTACAAAACCAATTTTTAAAACATAATTGATTGATTCCCATGTTAAAAAAATAGTTGTTTTTCCGATTGACTGGCCTTCTTTTAAAGCTGTATCTAGAACCTGTATTATAAAAAATTTGGGAAAACAAAATTTTGGGGGCTTTTTTTTTGGGAAAAAAAGGAAAACAGCAGAAGGCTTAAAAGTCCCCTTTTTTGCAAAAAATTCCGACCCTTTAATTTTTTTAAAATTTTTAAACAAAAAATTCCCCAAAAATCGGGAAATTTTTAATTTTCTCTGTCTAATAATCGGAAAAAAAATGTGAAATTTTTGGGGAAAAACAAGGGCCATTGTTGGTTCCTAACGCTCTAGAGGGTTTTTTCTGGGTTTGGGCTGTGCCATACTTTTGTTTTCCCTTTTTAAAAGATCGGGGAATTTCAAATTTTAGAGGGTACCCTAAGCAGGAACATTGTGAAAAGGGTTGGAAGCTACAGTCAACTGACTGTCTTGTGGACCTGAATTTTGTGATGTTTAAAAAAACTTTAAAGGGAATTGATTTATCAAAATTTCCAAGTTTTTTTAAGTCAGTTGGGTGTAAAAAGGAAGAATGGGGAAAATGGGATTCAGCCAGGGGGGTCAGCCTTTGGAAAAAAGAGGTGTTTTTTAAAAACCAGGGCAAATCAAATAAGTCCCGTTTTTTTTAAAGGGAAAAAAACAATCCTGCAAAAAAGAGACCCCGTAAAAAACCCCCGGGCTCTTTAAACTGGCAGGGGAAATCTAAAAAACAAATGGGGAAAATGAATTTATGTGAACAATGGCCCCTTCACAATAACAGTGTGAAATTTTTTTTTGGGCCAAAATTGAATTTGGAGTCCCGGGCGTCCGCGATCTCTGGAGAAAAACCCCTTAGTTGGGGTTTAGAAACTGTTTTTTCAAAGTCAAATAATTATTAAATTTAGTTTTTCCCCAAACCCCCCCTTAACTCTAGGGGTTTTAAATGGCCCCTTTTTTTTGGTTTTTTTAAAAAAATTATATTTTGTGCTAAAAAAAATGTTTTTAAAACCCCCAAGGGAAAATTGAGTTTCCCATTGTTCGGCTTTTTTTTTGTTTTATGAAATTTTATCCTGTCTCCCACAAAAAGGAAAATTCCAATTTGAATGTTTTTGTATACACAGGGAACAACCCTTTGGTGTCATAATAAAATGCCCCCCCCGGATTTTATTCTGTTTTTTGGAGAAAAAATTTTTTTCCCCCCTTTTGGGCATTATATTTCAAACAATTTTGCACCTTCCAAAAAAATGCACAATATTTAGTTTAAAAAATGATATTAATAAAACTGGAAAGGTTTTGGTAGCCCGAATAAAATGAATGGACTGACTTACCTTTAAAATAAAAAAACGTTTCCCTTTTTATAATTAAAAATGACATTTTTGGTTTTCTCCCCGGAAATCTTCCTGAAAAATTTATTTAAAATTGAACTGGGTTATTCCTAAAAAATTTTTAACAGGCTGTTATATGTTTTGAGGCCCATTTTCTCACCAAAAAAGAGTTAAAAATTTTTTTGATAGACGTCCTTTTAAGTTGGGTTATAAAGGGGGGGAAAAAGGGCCTAAATTTTTCTTTGCCCCACTGTGACTTGTAGTTCCCACTTTCAGTGTCAGAAAGGAGGGGGAGAAAAGGGGGGGGTAAGGAGCTTCGGGCCTGCATTCTCTGTGTTAAAAATTTTAAGAGTTAATCAGGGGAAAAAAGTTTAAATTTTAAATCAACCTCCCTTTCAAATTCCCCTGCTTTTTAAATAAGGGACCCCTTGGTTTTTTTTCGAAGGGAAAAAATTTTTTTTTGGGGTTAAAATGACCTTTTTTGTTTTTAAAAAGGGAACTAGGTAAAATTCTGTAGACAAAAAGGGTTTTTTGCCTACAAAAATGTACTTTTTGTACCAAATTTTTGTTTTTCATTGTAAAACATTTCCCCAATGCATGTCCGGGCTGGTGTAATTTTGGTTTTTTTTTAAAAAAAAGTGTGATATAAAGGATATCCCCCCTTTAAATTGGTTTTTGTTAAAAATAATTCCACGTGGTATCCATTGAGCTCATTTTGATATCTTGCATTGTGCACACATTTTAGGTTTGAAAAAGTTTTTTTTGTTATAATGTTTTATTGACCCTGTTGCTAACACTTTTTTTTCCCTTCCCCGATGTAACATCTCAGGTATAAACTTCATACTATCAGGATAGTGTGCAGTTTATACCTGAGAAGTTACATCGAAGTCCAAGCGCTGGAATCCTTTGAATTTAGCAGCTATTTATTGTCTGTGTATTCACAAATATAACTCTATATATCACAGAGCTCAGCTTCTCTCCTCTATCATATAACGCTATATATCACAGAGCTCAGCTCCTCTCCTCTATCATATAACCCTATTGTCAGGAAAAGCCCACGCCGGCCCACTTGAGGGTCGACGGCCTGACTTGGGTAATGAGGCCTGGCTTTTGTTTGATACACACATAAAGTATAAAAGAATTATTAAGTGTACTAAACACACAAAGCTGAAAATAGTAAGGAATAGAAATACAGACCAAGGAGAGGTGCCTATACTATGAGCATATTGTTGGGTTTGATTGATATAATGCTGTTTATACAGACTTAAGGGAGGTTTTATCCATATTGCCATATGTTATTTGTTGTTATGTGTCTTTTTGATTTAATAAAGCATTATTGTTTTTAGGTTTTGGTTTGGTTGTTGGTGTTTTGTATATTTTTTTCTGGCTTTTGTTTGGATTCTCCTGGAAATGCTCTTAGGTACCCCCCCTCCTGAATGCAACTATGGGTTGACCTGGGCTCATGCTTATATCCGTGATGGGACAGCCCATGTGGCAGCCCCCAACACTCCCCTGGGATGGTCTACAAACTTCTCCCTCTCTGGCCATGCAGTTTCTTGCCCAAAACACAAAAGGTGCCATACTACGGCAGGGCCTTGGCACAGAACTGAACCAGTAGCACCATCAGAACCAGATGAGCCTAAGCTACGACCTGGTACCAGGCACCCCTATCCTATGGGCTTCCTAAGTCCAGTTTTGGATTTCTCAGTACCCATGCATTGTGTGAACATGGGAGTGGTGGCTATGTACATGGGGAGTTTCATATTTTAACATATGAACCCGCCACAGACCAGTTATGAACGGGTCTCCTATAAATCTTTATGAAATATCGAGGCCGATGGGTCTGGCCTTGGTTTATTTAAGTTTTTGAAGCTTGGGGTTTGAGAGGGCACATGTGTCTCAGGTGTTAATTGATTGAAATGAGGATCCTTTTGATGTGGTGATCTCCTGCGGGGGGGCTTACTAAAGAAAAGGGGATTTGCAAAGGGTCTGAGCCTGAGCTGGCTGATTGGGCTCTTTGCAAATTAAACCCTTTCCCCCCCGAGCGGGCCCTTTTTTTAAGTTTTACCCTTTCCCCCCAAACCCCCTTCCCCCAGAGGGCCCAAAGGGGCCCCCCCCCCCACGTCCCCCCCAAAAAAGCAACTCGAAGGGGGAAAGGCCCGTTTAGGCCCGTGGGAAACCCCCCGGTAAACAAAAAGTAGGTGTTTGGGAAAAGGTTTCCCCCTTCCACCCCCGGCCCCCTGGGTTAAAAACAACATTTTTAAACATAAGCCAGGGTGCCATTGAACCGTTCACAAAAGGGCCATTAGTCTTTTGGGGTACGGCTTTGGCCACCAATGTTGCACTTTAACAGCTTTCACAAGGACTCCATTTAACCCCGACAAGAACCCGGGTTTTGCCGGGCAGAAAGGCCCTTTCCCCCAAAAAACCCCCTCCGGGGAAAATCTCCAGTAAGGGGGGGTGGGCCAAACCCCCCGCCCAATGGACACAAAGGGTACCCCCTTCCCCTTTCCGTGGCATAGTCACAAACCCCCATTTCGGGAAACTTTTTTCCCCCAAACGCGGGGAATGGGGCAGCGGTTTCCCAAATTTAAAACCACAGCCACCCCCCCGGAAAAAGGGTTGGGCTATGTAGGAAGGTAAACCCCTGGGGGGTTTGGGCCTCGACCCCCCCGCCTTCCCCCCCCTCTAACAGGGGATTCCCCGAACGGGAAACCACATCATTTCCCCATCTTGGCCCCCTAAAATCGGGGCCCCCCTTTCCTTTTTCTTGGTGGGTCCTTAATGGCCGCTATGGTAATCTTGGGGCCAACCCACAACAAAATTTCCCCCTTTTAACGGATAGGGTTCCCACCAACATTGGCCCTGGGCCCCGCCTCCATTTAACCCCCGGCCCGGTCACGTGGTACCCGCCCTCCTTGGGGCCCAGAAACCAACCCCACGGGTTCTAAGTCCAAGGGGGGCTGTGCCCCTCCCCCTTGGAAACTTTTAAGCTGGGGTCAGCCCCTAAAACCGCCTGAAACTTTCGACTAGACGTGGCCCCGAATGGAAGAGACCCGCCCCTCATCTGTCGGTTTTCCCCGGGGCCTGTCCCCCCGGCCCCCCGCCTACCCTGGCACCTTCCAAAGGGCCAATGGGAAAGGTACCAAAACCCGGGGCCCCCAGGGCCCCCCTTTTGGCCCCTGGAAATCTCACCCTTTCCCCCCGCGGGGGTGACAGAGGCCCCCCCACCCCCAAACCCACCGCTGGTTTGGGGCTCCCCCCCCCCCTCGGCCCTCTTTTGAAAAAACCCCCAGTCCCGGGGTTTGGGCCCAACCTGGGCCCCCCCCACATTTCCCCTTTTGGGGGTGGGGGACCCTGGCCCCGTGGGTCCCCCCCTGGGGGCCCCCCCTCAACCCCGGGATGCTCCCCCCCCCCACAGCCGGGCTGGTTTCCCCCTTTTCTGTCCTGGCGTGGGGGAGAAACCCCCGGACTGGGGCCTTACCTTTGGGGCCCTGCCTCGCCTGCAGCTCCCCCACTGCAGCTGTCTGCCCCCTGTTTGCCCCCCTCCTGGGTGCCACACCCCAAAAACACAAATCCCCGGGCCCCGCTGGACACATCCTGCTGGGCCCCTTTTGCAACCGCTGACCTTTTTCCCCCTTCCACAGGAAAAAGAACCCCACCCTAGCAATTCCCCTCAGTAAACATGGGTTTAAAAACAGGTCCCCCCTTTTAACTGGGGGGGAAAAAACACTTTGGTTTTTGGGGGGAACAGACCTTGAGGCTTCGGGGGCCTAAAAAAGACCAAAAGCCCCCCAAGTCGTCCCAAAAAAAAAACACTGGCTAGAATTTCGAAGTTACCCCCACCCCCCCTGCACCCCTGCCGGCACCTCAGTCTAAATACCCCTTGGCTACTGGGGGGCCCCAGCACAACGCCCCCAAATTCCCAGAGACAGCGGGGTTTTTTCCGGTATTTTCCCGGGGGGTACCCCACTCAGGCCCCCAACCAAGTCATTCCGCACCAGTGTCCAAGGTCCCATGGCCACGGGCCCCCTCGGTGATGGCTGGTAGTTTAAAGGGGGCCCCTTTCCTACCCCCACCCACACACAAAAATTTTGGGGGGGGTTTGGAAAAGGGGCTGGGGGCGGGTATTGGCGTGGGGACATGGGCCTTGAAATGTCCGGCCCTGTTTGAAAGGGTGACAGAGTCGGGGTTCCCCCCACATGGGGAAAGCTGGGGGGGGGGGCCCCCTGGGTTGGGGGGTTAGATCAACGGGGCCAGCGGGTGTCTTACCCCCCTTTCCACTGGGGTGCTTCCTGGCCTCCAGTGCCCGATTGTTGGGCTATTCATCCGAGGGTTTGCTGTGGCGGGGGTTCCCTCTGGTTTTCCGGTTACAAAAGTGCGCTGGGGGGCCCTCGGGCAGTCCACAAAAAAAATGCCCCTTTTGCGATAGTTTTCGCTGTGGATGGTGGGGGGATCTTCAACCCCGGGCCTTGGTCCACTGTCTTGGGGGGCCCCGCATGTGGTCACCCCAGCTGTCGGTAGGACCCCGCTGTAAACGCCGGAGCTTCTTCCTGTACATTCAGGAGTGAGGTTGTATTGCCAGATCAGCGCCCGCTTGACTTCCTCATAGGTCAGGGTGGCATCACTGGTCAGGTCCCTGAAGATCTCTAGAGCTTTACCTCTGAAACGAGGAGCTAGAAACCGGACCCACTGGTCCTCAGGTACATGGTGCTGGCAGCAAATTTTTTCGAATGCCAGCAAGAAGGTGTGCAGGTCCCCGTCTTTATCCAGCATGGGAAACTCCTCCGCCCTTAATTTTGGGACCTGGGTCTCAGGGGGCTCTTGACTGGCCGGGGTGGACTGTGCTTTTTGTAGCTGGAGCATCTGTAACTGGAGGTCACGCTCACGCTGACGTTTCTCGGCCCGCTTCCGACGTTCTGTAGCTGCCGCCTCTGCCCGCTCACGGCGTTCTGCAACTTCCGCCTCTGCCCGCTCACGGCGTTCTGCAGCTTCCGCCTCTGCTCGACTTTCTGCAGCTGCTAGGAGGGCCTTGTAGGGGTCGAGGTTTCCAGCGTCAAGCTTAGCCAGGGCAGCTTGCAAGAGAATAGCTGATGGTGAGCTGCCCACTGCGCAATTGACCACCTGTGACTGGGTTGGACTCCTCCTCGCCTTCATAGTCCATAGCCTGGTCTGGGCCGAGCTCCTCCTGGCTTACTTCATCGACTGTTTCCTCAGGGTCTACATCTTTTCCCTTGCCACGACCAGCCATCCTTGCAACACTTGGTTACTGACCCAAAACTGCAACCTGAATGCACCCAAAACCTTGTATTTGCACCTCAACTTGTCTAGTGCTGAGCTAATCTTAAAACCACAGCAGCAAAATTCACTGCTGGTAGTCCTTAGTGTCTGGGAGTATGGGACCCGCACTCACACACACTATTGTCTTGATCCCACCGCTCTGCCACCAATCTGTCAGGAAAAACCCACGCCGGCCCACTCGAGGGTCAACTGCCTGACTTGGGGGTGTATCGGGACGTCGCACTCCCCCTAGGGGTGCACATGGTCAGCCAAATACTGTTTCTGTTAACCCCTGTCCACACGGGCACAGGGAGACCCAAGAAGGACGAGAGAACACACTACTCGCACACGACCCTGAACAGCTGGGAGAGATTTGTTTACCTACACTGGTTAAACAAAGCTCTGCCAGTCAAATAGACTGCCACCAGTTTCTAGTTTGGTTATAAGACCGGTCTGTTACCGACTTATAACAAGACCAGAAACCAGCCTTGGGGTAGCTAAATTTAAAAGATCAAGTAATAGGCGGGTGAAATCAGTTATCAATACAGACTAGCTCAGATGAAAGTTTATAGATTTAATTCGCCTTGGAGGGCACACTAGACAAATATATACAATATGATAATATTATACAGATAAGAGTCAGAGGTGCAAATATAAGTATGGTTACAATTCAAAGGCAGTAAGATGTGTCCAGTTACCTGTGGTTGCTTGGTTCTGGGCTTTCATGGGTGGGCTAATTTAGGCCTGGCTTTTGTGTGGATGCTCCTGGAAATGCTCTTAGGTAACCCCCCCCTCCTGAATGCAACAATGGTCTCACCTGGGCTCTCGCTTATATACATGATGGGACAGCCCACGTGGCAGTCCCCACACATTCCCCCACACACCCCTGGGATGGTCTACAAACTCCTCCCTCTCTGGCCATGCAGTTTCTTTCCCAAAACACAAAAGGTGCGATACTGTGTCAGGGCTTTGGCTCAGAACTGAACCAGTGGCACCATCAACTGGATGGG
This sequence comes from Phyllomedusa bahiana, assembly GCA_025379985.1. NCBI lineage: Eukaryota > Metazoa > Chordata > Amphibia > Anura > Hylidae > Phyllomedusa > Phyllomedusa bahiana. The sequence continues at coordinate 34,793 of JAODAL010016940.1, forward strand.
CCTAAGCTACACTCTGGTACCAGGCACCCCTATTCTATGGGCTTCCTAATTCCAGTTTTGGATTGGTGGCTATGTTCATGGGGAGTTTCATATTTTAACATATGAGCCCGCCACAGACCAGTGAAATATCGAGGCTGCTGGGTCTGGCCTTGGTTTATTTAAGTCTTTGAAGCTGGGGGTTTGAGAGGGCACATGTGTCTCAGGTGTTAGTTGATTGAAATGAGGATACTTTTGATGTGGTGATCTCCTGCTGGGGTGGCTTCCGATAGAAGGGCATTTACAATGGGTCTGAGCTGATTGACTCTCGCATAATTGACCTCTTCCTCTGGCAGGCCATTTGACTGAAGTTGGAGGGAGGGAATGATTTGTCATATTTTGAGTGAATTTTTCCTCACACCTATATATCACAGAGCTCATCTCCTCTCCTCTATTATATAACCCTATATATCAGAGAGCTCAGCTTCTCTCCTCTATAACCCTATATATCACAGAGCTCAGCCTCTCTCCTCTATCATATAACCCTTTATATCACAGAGCTCAGCTTCTCTCCTCTATCATATAACTTCAGTTTACCCACACCCCCCGCCCTGGCAGTAAACATGGCGGAGGTGTCAGCCTTCTGTCAGATACCTGCTCCTTTGTCCCCATTCCACCACTACCTTCCTTCCCCCTCCCCTCCTTCGAGGTGCACTAGGTCCGCATCTACGCCCCCACCAACCTCCAAGTGGCTGTTGTTTATCGTCCCCCCGGCCCAGCCACCACCGTCCTCGACCACATCGCGTCCTGGCTCCTTCACTTTTCTCTCCCACTGACATTCCCACTATTATCATGGGAGATTTCAACATCCCAATCGACACCCCCTGCTCCACTACTAACAAACTCCTGTCACTCTCCTCTTCCTTCGGCCTCACCCAGTGGACCTCTGGAGCCACTCATAAAGATGGACACACACTGGACCTCATCTTCACCCGCCTTTGTCCTCTATCTAACACCTCAATCTCTCCTTTACCCATCTCTGACCACAACCTGCTCACCTTCTCCACCAATTCCACCGCACCTGCCCCCCCCACCCCAAATCTACTGCTCCCCCGTAGAAACCTACAACACCTTAACCCCGGCATTCTCTCTGAATCTCTTTCTCCCCTCTCTACCATCTTCTCATTCACTGACCCAGACATAGCCACCACTTCTAAAACAAACACAATCACTTCCACTCTTGACATGGTCGCCCCTCTCACACACAACAGAACCCGCAAAATCAACAGACAACCCTGGCACACAGACTCCACCAAACAGCTGAGGCGAGCTTCCAGAATTGCTGAACGCCGCTGGAAGAAAACCCGCTCCACCACTGACTTCACCTCATACAAACAATCACTGCATACATTTAAATCTGCACTCTCACCCCAAAAAACGGACTATTTCACCACCCTTATCCTCCTGTTCAAAACCCCAGCAACTGTTCAAATTCAACGCTCTCCTCCGTCCCAGCCCCTCCTCCCCATCTCTCTTTCAGAATACTTCCCCACTTACTTTCTTAATAGATCAATCTCATTAAAAAAGCTTACCCCACAGCCCCCTTGTCTTCTCTTTTCCTGCGTGTCCCCACATCCACCTTACACCGCTCATCATCTTCCCCCCTATCTTCTTCTCACTGTAAATCAGACAATCTCTCCATCTACTGCCCAAAATCCAACCTCACTACCTGTAATTTTTGACCACTGCATCCCACCATCCAGACCTCAGTGTTCTATCTTTTCCCACCCCTCACCATCTCGTCAACCTTCTTTTTAAACCTCGGGCCCTTTTCCCCTTTTCCTCCTTTTTAAAACATGCCCCATCACCCCCACTTAAGAAACCATCTCTTGACCCCTTTTTCCTCCAATATCGCCCCCTCTCACGCTTCCTTCCCCTCAAACTCCGAACAACACGTCTATTTCACTTCCTCTCATTATCCACCAACTTTTCCCCTTGACCACTGAAATTGCTTGACCCCACCATCTACAAAAACCGCCCAAACCCAAGCACCAACGACCAGCAACTGCCAAAGCCTACGCCATCTCTGTGTTTCCTCCTGACCGGGCCTCCGCCTTTGACACTGTCGACCACTCACCCCTCATCAAATCCTTCCCCCCTCGGCATCAGGACTTCCCCCTTTCCGGGATATCCTCCTACCTCCTGATGGACATTCAGCGTCTCTCACTGGGAACCCCCTCCTCCTTTTCCCCGCTCTTGTTGGTGTACCCCAGGGTCTTCCTGGCCCCTACTTTTCATTACACTGGGGGGCTGGGTCAACAATAGCTCGCATGGCTTTCATTACCACCTGTATGCTGATGTACCCAACTCTACATCCCGGCCCAGATTTCCCTCTTACTTCCGGATCCCTGTGTCTTTCGCCATACCCTTACTTCTCCTCACGTCTCCGAAAGCTAAACTTGGGGGAAAAACTAAAACTCATCATCTTTCCCCCCGTCCCATCCATCCCCCACCTGATCTCTCTTCACAGTAAATGGCTAACACTCCACCGCTTACAAGTCGCTCCCCTTGGGATAACCCTTGACCCCAATCTGTCCTTCAAACCGCAATCCAAACCCTCACTCCCCCTGCCGCCTCCCCTGAAAAATATCCCCCGTACCCGTTCTTTCCCCTTAACTTCAAAAGAAAAAATGCTCGTCCATGCCTCGTCATCTCACCCCCCAGACTATTGCAAATCCTTCCTGCGGCCCTCCAAGCTAGACCCTCGCTCCCCCAATCCACCTTAACTCTGCGCCCGTCTGATTCCCCTCTCCCCTCGATACTCCCTGCCTCTCCCTTGCCAATCCCTTCACGGGGCTTCCCCTTTGCCCAGGGGAATCCAGTTAAAGTTAGAAACCCTTTGCCCTACAAGGCCTCCATGACCTCCCCCCCATACATCTCTGCTCTAATCTCCAGTTTCCCCCGTCACGCAACCCTCCGCTCTCACAGGCCTTCTTCTCTGCTCCCCCCTTATCCTCCTCCACAACCCTCTCCAAAACTTCCTCGTCTTCACCCACCCTGGGAAATCACTGCCCCAACACATAGACCTCCCCACTCTCCCGCCCCAAAAGCAGCCTGAAACCCCCCTCTCTTCAGGATTTCCTACACCAAATAAACCCGCTGTCCTAAACATCCCAACCTTCTGCCCCCCCCTTGTCTCTTCCACCTTTTCCTTTTTAGAGTGTAAACCCCGGGAGGGGCCTCTCTCCTTCTTACCGTTGTTTTTTGTAATTTGTCACCTTGTACTTGTTTGACCTATTTATGTATGAAACCCCAATGTACAGCGCCCTGGAAACCAAGGGGGCTCAAAAAAAAAAATAATAATTAATAATTATCACAGAGCTCAGTCCTCTCCTCTATCATATAACCCTATTTTCACAGAGCTCAGCCTCAATCATATAAAACCATATTTTTCCAGAGCCAGCTCCTCTCCTCTATCATATAACCCTATATAGTAGACCAATAGGTGTGTCCTGTTATTTTCTCCTTATGCCTCCGGCCAAGACAAAAAAATAAACAGAGAAGGGAGGGGGACAGACAGGCCCAGATATAGTGTAGTAGATCACTCCACAATAAAACTGTTAATATAATTGCCACCTCAGCTGTTGTACATAAAGGGACAACGCAAGAAAATGTATGTAGATGGATTTCCACCGTCAGCTGCTGATGCCTCCACAGAACCGCTCATGCACCCCACACTCAGGTGCAAAAGGAAAATGTATAGCTTTATATCTGCCACTGGTTCCAGTTGCAGACAAATGGGGGAGGTCGTGCTAGCGCTCATATAATAAAGAAATCCTTCTGTTTTTATATCGAAGGAAGGAAAAAAATCCCCATTTAAAACATGAGAATTTTTATTTAGAAAGAAAAAGAAAAACAAAAAAAAATCAATTTAAAATTGAGCCTCTACGCGTTTCGCACGCATCATTGCGTGCTTCCTCAGGAGTTTAACAACATTCACAACCTGCATAGTTTAAATAGTCTTTACAAGTCACTCCCTCCCATTGATCGACCAATCCTATGTCGATCCTGGGTTTTACATTCACATGAGTATATCTACATTTGTGTCATATCACATTATACTTCTCATACTCGAGTCCCCCTTTCAACCTATCTAATTATATGACACCTAGAAATTCATTAAAAATACATATTAAAAGCCACAATGATATACTTATACTTATATTTCTCATCGTCGTCTCCAGCTTAGTGTTCTTTCTCTGTGTTAGATAACGCTGCATCGCTCCGACCCCCGCCGGAAGCGGATGTTTGCGTCATAAGCCGGGCACCAGTGCGATCCCTGTCAGTTCTCAGATGCGTACTGCGCATGCTCTATGCCAGTACTCCATCTGGACCTGAAGGAAACATATTTATATTCAAATAAGGTGACTATATTGCCTTTTGATATCAATAAATAGATCGGTATGTTTAAAAACTCCATTAAAAACATATTACTAAAAATCATAAATAATTAAAAGCAGGTATGTGTATTTTTATACAGTACTACTGAGTGAACTCTTGAGCTTCATTTAAGCCTGCAGGATTTAAGGTGTTAAGTTTAAAAATCCAGTACATTTCTTTATTGATTAATGCCTGGAGTCTGTCTGTGCAATCTTCTGGTATAAAATCAATTGGCTGTACTTTTAGATTATAATCCCCATTAGGGTGCTCATCCGATATATGTCTGGGGAGGCTATAAAGTTTATTATTCTTTTTGATACTAAAACGGTGGTTATTCATCCGTTGGGAGAGCTTGGTAGAGGTTCTCCCAACGTACTGCTTCTGGCAGCTGCAAGTAATCAAATACACTACATAACATGATCTACAATTTAAATTGAATCTGATTTTAAATTTTTCATTTGTAGACGTGGAGGAGAATTCTGTGCCCTCTTGTAGCATCCTGCAACATTTGCATATTGGAAAGTTGCAGATTTTGACTCCTCCTAACAAATCTTTCTTATTACCTTGTTTTTTACTTCTCTGTCGTGATGGAGCAACTATATTTTTTATAGTATTTGCTCTTCTATATGTGATTCTGGGTCTCACTGGCACCTGGGTTTTTAGGATTGGATCCAGAAGTAAAATTTCCCAGTGTTTATCTAAAATAGAATATACATCTGAATGCTGGGAGGAATAGGATGTTACAAAATTACTTTTAAAATTTTCTCCATCTCTGTTTTTTTGGAAAAAACATAGTCTTTTTGCGTCTTCTTTGAAGCTCTGACTCTTGCCTCTTCTACCAAAGAGTTAAGTTAATTAGGCTGTGCACATCTAAAATATATTTTTTTAAAAAAAGTAAGATTTGGTGCACATTTAAAAGGCAATAGCAAAGTCAAACAAAAAATAATTTAAAACACTTTTTTTTTTTGTATTGATCTTCTACCCAAAGGGGTCAGGGTAAACCCTTTTTTCCCCGAACCCTTTCTGTGAGGATTTCAGCTTGTTCTTGATAGATTTTGTCTGAGGTGCAATTTTTTCGGATAAGCCCCCAAATTGCCCCGAAAGGCACTTTCTCGGTCCCACTTCTTGTAGTGATTACTAGTAAAATGTATAAAATTGTTTGAGTCTACTTGCTTAAAATGTGTTTTCGTGCAGACTCTCCCCTCCTCATGATATAAATTTAGATCAAAGAACTGAATATCCTTTTTATTAATATTTTTATGTCGTGTTTATTCCCTGCTGGAAAATTTTTATTGGGGGGCACTTAAGAAGTTTCCCGCATTTTTCCAGGGGTTCCCCTTCCAAAAAGAATCAAATCATTTTATGAATTCTTGTAAAAAGATGATTTTTGATCCCAAAACCTGTTTGTCTGACGGGGTATATAAATTCCCCAAAACTACCCATGAACAGGTTTGGGCCCGCGATGGGGGGAACTCTGGTTTTATTTCCCCCCCTCACTGGGCCCCCGCCCGCTTTTGGGGCTAGTTTGGGGGCCGCCTTTTTAAAAAATTTGTTTTTCTTTTGGGAAACAAATTTTAAAGGGCCCCTATAAGAGGGAAAACTTTTTATTTTTTTGGCTATTAAAATCCCCTCCAAAAGTTTTTAAAACCCGATTGCCTGTATTTCCCGCGGGGATGTATGATTGAAAAAATATTGGCCCCCGACATCCCTGGGAAAGGGGAAATAGTAGGGCTCTTTCCACTCCGAAACCCCGCCACATCCCTAAATGGTGTGGTCCGAATTTTTTTAGATGGCTCTGCAGAGAAAATAAATAGGTTTTTTAGATAGTTTGTCCAGATATTTGGGATAGAAATTTTTAGAGTGTAGAGTCAAACCCTGAGACAATGGGTTTTCCCCGGAGGGTAAAATACTTTTTTTGCATTAGGGGAAAGGGGATAAAAAAAGGGGTTTTTTGGTTTTTTAACCCAAACAAACTCTCCCCATTCTTTTTGGGTTTTTTTGGGACCCTCAGAGGAAGGGCCTCTTCAAAAAACCCATTTTCAAAAATTTTTTTTGTAATTTTTGGGATAAACAAATGTTCTCACCTACCCGTAATATTTGGGGTCAATCCAAAATTTTAAAGGGTTCCCCCTTTATATTTCGTCCCAAAATCCCGTATCACTAAAGCCTCCTCCTTTTTTTCCCGCGGTTTCTATGATTATATATAGATGAAAACCCTTTTATATCACCCGACTCAGCTTCCTCTCCCTCTATCATAAAAACCCCATATAAAACCAAAAGCTCAGCTCTCAATCATATAAACCCCATATATCCAGAGCTCAGCTCCTTTTCCTTATCATATAAAACCCCATTATCTGGAGTTCAGCTTTTCTTCTTTCCTACTCCTGCCATAAAGGGTTTGGTTAGAAAAAAACCCCCTTTTTTTACAGGTTTGCTCTAAAACTAATCAAAAGATAGGAATACAAATTAATATTTTGTTACTTTTTTGCTTGCTTTTTGCAGTAGGAATGGATCCCATATTTTGGAGGAAAAAAAAAAAGGGGCCAAACTTTTCAATCCCTTCCCGTTTTTTTTAAGTGACCAATGTTTAAAGGGGGTGTGGGGGCAGTAATAGAAAAGGCCCCGACGTAAAAACACACTGAGAAAAAACATTTCCAGAGGGCAAACTAAACAAATTTAAACCCAAAATTTTTTTTTAGAAATTTAAGTAAAAAATACAATGAAACAAATTCCCCCCAAAAAAAACACGGGGAAAGTGAAACAATACCCGGGCCATCTAAAAAGGGAAAAATTTAAAGGGGGGGGTTTCCCCCCCATGCACTTTAAAAATAGCTTTTTTAAAAGGTTTTTGGTGGGGTTGCTGGAACCACCGCAAGCAAAGATACTTAAGCCAAGCCAGGGGGGCAGAGCTAAGTAGCCCCCGGTATTCACCAGAGCCGCCGCAAAGGGGGAAAGGGGATTTGCTGCGGCGTGAGGCTCCCAGGTCGCACCCCTGACGTGATTGTTGCGTGGCGGCCAGGGTAATGCTGGTACAAAATCAGAATCCAGGGGCGTAGTCGGGGACGGGCCCAGAAGGTCAGGGAGGTGGTAGAGGTTCGGGGTTTCAGGACGGGCGGGGGGGTGTCGGGCGGGGCGGCAACAGGCAAGGTCGGGAAACCAGCGAATGGATTGGTAAGGGTAAATAGACGGGGGGGGACTTTCCAAACATCAGAACTAGGAACGCACCCAAAGAGGGGCAAAGAGTCTGGGGGCGTATTCCTTATATAGGACCAGCTCCCGATAATAGACCAATTACCAGGACAGTGGCCCTTTAGATCTAGACTAGCCGTCGCGCGCGCGCCCTAGGGAGCGGGTACGCGTGCGGCGGCTGGGGGCGGACCGGCCGCGTTCCGGAGCGTGGAGTGTAAAAGACCCGGGGCCGGGAAGCAGGGGGATGGGCGCAGGCAGCCCCGCACCCGGCCCCAGCCCCTGCGGGCCGGGGGGCGGCCGTGGGGAGCGCGGGCCCCCGACCCCCATGACAGTACTCCCCCCTTGGTCTCCCCTCTTTTTTCCCGGGAAACCCGGAGAGGGGTTAGGAGTAGGTTGCCTCAGGTTCTCCAACGCTCCTCCGGCCCCAAAACCCCTTCCCTCAATAAAAAAAAACCACTTCCCCTCACTGTCTTCTCCCCCAGCCCTCTTTTACCTCAAAAAAGTTATGAGTTGGCAAAGGGGGAAAGGGGAGAAAGTCCACTGGGGAAACGATTTTGCACACAGGCTTGAGGAGAAAAACATAGAAGGTGTTTGAGACGTTTGAGTGAAAAAGTGCCAAATACTTAGGGGCCCAAATTTTAGTTTGGGGACCCTTTAAGGGATGTACTTGGGCCCATGGCCCCAACCCCATCACTCGGCTTAATATGGGGCGGGGGTCTCCGTTACCTGTCGCCCGGACTTTGGTGCGATGGAGGCCCCTAGAAGGGCCTGTTGTTGACTTACCAGAGTGTTTGATGTCCCGTACTTGGGGATCCCCGGCAGAAAGTCAACGAGGTAGGGAACGGAGAGGCAGGCGGGGATGTTTTTCCCCCAAAACAATAAAAAAGGGGGGGGGCTCCAGCGGGGTAGAGTCTAGGGAATTGTAGGAAAATTCCGCCCAGGGGAGGAGTTCAGACCCGTTATCCTGACGGGGGAGGACAAAAATGTCGCGTAGGTCCAAAACTTGGGTTTCCCCCCCCCCCTGCCCCTTGGTTTTTGGGGGGTGGATGCAACAAGAAGTCCCCCTGAACCGCAACTGAGCACACAGAGCCCCCAGAATTTCGATACATACTGAACCCCCTATCAGAGATGTATGCAAAGGGGGCCCCTGTAGGGGGAAAAAAGTCTGGGCAGCTGGGATGCAGAGGGAACCCGGGAGATGAACAAAATGAGCCCTCTTTGAAAAACTTTCCCACCACCCAGTACCGTGTTTTCCAGAGGAGGCCTGGAGGTCAGTAACAAAATCCATCGCAAATAGCCCAAATCTTTTTGGGCCCCCGGGAAAAGGGAGAAGCAGACGGCGGGTTGAGGGGGGGGACTTTGTTACGGGCACAGGGGTACAGGCCGGGGGAAAGTCTCTAACATCCCGAGGAGAGTGGGCCACAATAATAAGGGAGATTAGTTGCAGAGACTTATTTGGGGCTCCCGGGTGCCCGGTGTTTTGAGAGGAGTCTCCACTTCAGGATACGAGGCCGCATAGCAGGATGTACGTAGGTTTTCACAGGGGGCAGATGTTGAAGGTCCACAGGGGCCGCCGTGAGGAGGCGTTCAGGAGGACTTATATGCTGCAGAGGCGGCTCCAGCCCCACTGTGTCCAAGGATCTAGAGAGGGCATTGCTCTGATTTTTCTTGCCAGCTGGCCGAAAGTGAAGAAGAAATCAAACCTGGCGAAGAAGAGTGACCACCTAGCTTGCCGAGGGTTCAGTCATTGGGCAGACTGCAAATAGAGAAGATTCTTGTGATCGGTGAATATATCCAGCAAGTGCCGCCATTCTTCTAGGGCTAACTTAATAGCCAGTAAATCACGATCACCGATAGTATAATTTTTTGCAGCTGGGGTGAAAGTTTTGGAGAAGAAGCCGCAAGTACGCAGCTTTCCAGAGGAGGACTTCTGAAGGAGAACAGCACCTGCACCTACAGAGGAGGCATCCACCTCAAGGATAAAGGGGCGCTCCGGGTCGGCTAGACCAGAACTGGAGCAGAAGCGAATGCTGATTTGAGCGACAAATGCTTCTTGGGGCCTCAGCGGTCAAGATTTTAGGGTTGGCATTTTTCTTCGGAAGGCCACCAGCGGGCCACGAGTGTGGAGACAACATAGGACATGCACACATGTCTGGTATACAATTCGCGAACCCCAAAAATCTTGGATAGAGCGGAAGGCCCACTGGTCGAGCCATTGTAGGCACTGCAGACAATTTTCGAGGGATCCGATATTGGAGCGATATCCGAGACGATGTAGCCAGGAAGGGCAATAAAAAAAGTCACGGTTGCGATCAAACAGGCAATTCTCATTTGGCATATAACTGGCATGGTCACTGAGACGTTTTTGAGTTACCTGCGAATGTGGAGGCTGGTGAGTTTCCAGTCAGGCAGAAGATTAGGATATCATAAAGACGATCACGGCAGACGTAAGAGGCAAGGTCATCGGAAGATCTCATCGACAAAGTTCTGGAACACCATCTGGAGCGTTGCAGAGGCCAAATGGCATACGAGAATATTCTCAATGGCCATCTCTGGTATACAAAAAGGCTGGTCTTCCACTCGTCCAAGTACGTGCAACCAATGCGTAATTAGCAGTGCACATGTTATCGTTCCCAGCCGATAGGAGTACCTTGCTTCAGACTCCCCTAATAAATCAAAAACGTACACATAGCGGCTTGTATGCGACAAAACATTGAACTATTACTTCATTTTTTATAACTTTTGCCTAAAAGGACATAGTTCTATGACGAACACCCTTAGGCAATGTAAAACACATATGATAACGTGGCAGTACTAGCTGCATACTTCTCACTGTTTAGGAGGTGAGTGATCAGTCCAATAGTAGACTAGTAGAGCCGATCATGCTGAGAATTGCAGCCCAGTGCCTGCCATACGTGCACTGACGCGACGTTTTCGGAAGCACGCTTCAACCAGTCTTTCTCAAACATGCGTTGTAAAAGGCACACGTCATCCTCTTTAATCACAGACCATGATTACACAGGTGTGTGCATGTACATGTTACACTATACTAACACAACAAATATACTAACAATCACTGTTAAAAACAATATAAATATCTCAAGCTAGAGAGACATGAAAAAGCTGTAGGAGCACTATTTTATATAGTGCATAATTACAAATAGCAACGTAGACTCAAAGGACCTCATTTACAACCCCTGGTGCAATGTATCCATTGGTTGCAATCCAATACGCCTCCCTCTGTAGTTAACCTAGTTTTATTTGGCATAATATCTGAGATGTTTCACTTGTTCACAACGTAAACACACAACGTAAATCACAGATATTATGTGGATTCATTGAAATGTTTCGCTACAAGTTGTTTCAAACCAAATTTTGTTGGGTTACGTCTGACTAGTCTTTTTTTTTTTAAAAATTTCTACATAGCACTTTATGTTCCCCCTATCCTAATTCTCACTACTGGGCGGATACTGGTCTGTCCCCCTATATACACCATTTCTACATGGACATTTTAACATGTAGATTTACTTGTTGCCAAGTAGCGACTAACAGTATCCTTTATCAAATGGTATAAACTTTCATATCCCTGATGCGATGTTTTAATTGTTTGCGAAATAACCTTTTAATAATAGCGTAACAGTTTGTTGCACGATAGACAAGGATGTGTCCCATTTGACGTTTACGTCCGAAGGAATTTTTTTGTCTGGAAATCTGTTGTAGGGCGCAAATCAGAGTGTATAAGGCTATTGACCAATTGTTTTACTACCTTTATATATGAAACGTGGTTTGTCCCCAAACAGATCTGTACCAAACTTGGCGGGTCCGATTGTAGCAAGTGCCAATTATAAGATTAATGCATTTTTAAATGAGATGTTAGAATGCTTATCATACGTGAAATGAAATTAAATCTAGGCCTGTTGTTTTATTATTGCGTTACTTTCCCTTTAAGAAAGCTCACATCTCTCTATTCTTTTTGCTATCTGATTCCACTAAACCTATTCTGTACCAATATTTTCTCATTGTAACACTCTTTCTCACGAATTTTGTTAACCAATTTCCTCATTTTGTCATTCAAACATATCAATATCTGGAAACGAAATGCTGCGTGCCCTTATCATTTGGCCTATTTTGGTATGCACATAAAAATATTGAAGGAGATGAAAAACTTGATCGCTATGGCGAGAATGTTTATTGCGTTCTGTGGGTTTTAGAAAATAAGCGTGTTTTGGTAGAATGTATTACTACTTGAGTCCCCTAATAATTTTAACATCCAAATAATCTATTTCACAGGTCTTCATGATATTTATGCTAAATTTAATCAATGGATGTCGAAGAATTGAGATAACCCCATCAAATTCCATTTAGTTGTTTCTCATCCCGTCCACATAAGATGACGTCATCGACATAAACGCCTGCCACATCTTTCAATATGTGATGGAACAATTCCGAAGTATTACATGATCAATTTTCAAAACCTGAATCCGAAAGATTGGCTGCACTAGGCGCGACAGGCGAGCCCTAAGATAATCCTTGGGTCTGTAAAAAATATTCATTTCCAAATCGAAAATAGTTTTTTTCTAGCAACACACCAAATCGAATAACACAACAAAAAGGTTTATATGTCTGTTGGTTAAAGTTACAATCATGCATTAGAGCTTCTCTGACAAACTGTACGCCCAAATCAATAAGGTACGTTTGTATATGTGATCTTAATATCAAGTGTGCACATCTGAACGTGACGTCATCCTCCACACACTCCACGGTTTGAATTTTTTAGAGACAAATTGGGTAAGTATCAAACTAAGACACAGAAAGTTCTTTTTTTATATTTTCTGTAGAAAACCATCTATGTAACACTGCCTGGGGCTCTAAAAGGGAGTCCATGCCAGACACGATGGGTCTACATGTGTTGGCGACGATAGGATCCTTGTGCACCTTTGGTACAAAATAGATAATAGAACCACGATGATGGTTTACTGTTCACATAAATTTCTTTGTGTTTAGATCAGATAATGACTGAAGTAAATGCTTCCGTCCCAACAATGTATCAATTTCTTGTTAAACACACTCAATGGTGGGATCATAGTTAATTTTCTATACACTTCAGCATCTAATAATGATTCATGTTCGCTTTGTTTACATAAAAATTCCGGTCCATTATACTGTTTGCCGCCCACCTTTGGAAAATCGGCTTTTTTTATGATTGACTCCACTATTTACTTGAGACACACTCTGAAGTGCTCTTGCTCAGGAGAGGAGAAAGGTTATCATGGACACGGAAGCTTCTTCCCATATTTTTTAGTAACTTCATTAATGACCAATTGAGACAAAATACTTAGTCCAAAGTAAGGTCTTTAATGACAACAATGGGATCAATATTGACCTTTTTTACTTAAACGCCTTAGATAGTCTTGAACATTTCCCCACTATCTTGATTTTCTTTATTCACATAGAACATCTTAAAGCCTAATTGAACCGACACAATTTTGTCAAGAAAATCTACTTGAAATTGAAAAAAGATCATTTGTTTCCACAGGAACATAATCAGTCCTTTGTTTAGCAGATCATGGTTTGTTCAGCTGTCAACGAATGTGTTGAGATATTTTAAAAGATGGCCTAACGATTCACTTCACTCATTCTCTGCGTTCTTGATACACTCCTGGAGGCGAACCCGTCCTCCCTGTTCGTGGTCTGGACATGGAGACATTTTTTCTTTTGTTCGTACGTTGTGAACTCATCAACATCTCTAAAAAATGTTTGGTCCTTTGTTTCGCATACGCGTGGCGATTTTTTTTCATAAGAGCTGGTCTGAATGTATTACTTGACATTTCGAGGTTTGATCACTTCCTCTTAGTGAATTTTTTCGTTGTCTGTCGTTTCATTGAATTCTATTCTTCAGAGCCAATTATAGACTCTGTTTGAATTGATAGTCTTCTATGTGTCTCTTTCATAGTATTTTTTTTCAACTTATTCCTTTAGTAGTATAGAATCTAGCTTGTTCCACATTGGCTGTTTAATTCATTATGCTTTTTACACATATTGGTCGTATCCACTGTCAATTTATATCATTATCACAAAATTTCAATTTCTGTTTATTATTTTTTCATGCCATACCTGAAGGTTCGTATAGTTAGAAGCAATTTAATCCAAAAGAATATCGGTTGCTATTGGCTGTCCATTTTTCTCTATATCTTGGTCTTCTTTAAGTAATAATAGGGTTGAAGATTGCTTACCTCGAGGCCTCTAGGAACAACTGTAGCGAAACATTACTATGAATACCAACCATAATATCTGTGATTATTACGTTGTGTGTACTGAACAAGTGAACCACTCGGATTATATGCCAAACAATAAAACTAGGTTACTACAAAGAGGGAGTGGCGTATTGGATAGCAACAAGGGATACAAACATAACGCCCAAAGGGTTAATAGAGTGAGTCCTTTGAGTCTACGTTGCTATTAGTAACCTTATGCACTATATAAAATATGCTCCTACACCTTTTTCATCACTCCTCTAAGCTTGAGATATTCTTATATTGTTTTTAACAGTGAATATTAGTATATACTTTTTTTAAGTATAGATAACATTGAATGCACACCTGTGTATCCATGGTCAGTGAATAAAGAGGCACATGACTTGCCCTTTACAAACGCATGCTTGAGAAGGAAGGCGTGGCCTTCCGAAAACGTCGCGGTCATTGCATGCGGCACTGGGCTGCAACTCAGCATGCATCGGCTCCCACTAGTCTACATGGACTATCGCTCAACCTCCTAAACAGGAAGAAGCTATACACTTAGTACTGCCACGTTTTTCATATGTTTTTTCATGCCTAAGTGTTCGTGCATAGAACTATGTCTTTTAGCACCAATTTAATAAAAATGAAGTAAAGTTCAATGTACTTGTCCATACAGCCTATGTGTACGTATATGATTGATATAGGGGAAGTCTACAAGCAAGGTACTCCTAACGGCTGAGGGACTATTACGTGTGCACTGCTAATATACGGCAATGGTTTGCAATTATCTTGGATAAAGTATTTGTTCCTTGCTAGCCGTACGTGATATATTTTTTCACCATGGTCTTTTGATGAGACATCAAAAATCACCCAGTGGAACAGGGCTGGCACACACTGTTACATAGTACACTGAAGCCGATAGAAATGTATTTTGCAGCAAGTCTGAAGCGCTGGCTTTCCCGTACATACGAATGAAAAGAACTGTAACTAATTATACCAAAAACTGAACAGCTGAATCGCAACAGAAACCATTTAACCTACAAGTGCAGTTCGACTCTCTAACTGAGATGGTGAAAAGCCCTACACAGCATACCTAGAGCCTGAGGCGGCATCTTCAATCCTCTCCTATTTTACTTTAAAGAAGACCAAGAATAAAGAGAAAAATGTACTGCCATATCAATCGATATTCTTTGGATCTAATGCCCTAACCAATAACGAACCTCACACTGGCAATGAAAAAATACTAGAAAACAGAAAATTGGACATTTGTTGATAATGAATATAAATTGAACTACATAGATTATCAAACCAGATCCATATGAAAAAACGCATAATGAATTAAACAGCAATACGTGGAAAAGCTACGATCTCTACTACTACACAGAATACGTTAGAAAAAATATGAAAGAGACACAAAAGACTATCAATTCAACAAGACTATAATTGGTCTGACAAGATAGTACATACTACACACATAAACGACACCTCGTAAAATTCACCAAGAGAAGTGACCAACCTCTTAAATGTCAAGTAATACATCAGACAGCACTTATGAAAAATCGCAGCGTGCGAAACAAGACCCAACCTTATTTAGGATGGTTGAGTTCACAAGACGAACCAAAAGAAAACACTCCAGTCCAAACAGAACAGGATTAAAAAAAAAAAATAAAAAAAAATACAAAAAAACAAACACAAAAAAAAAAAAAAAGAGACGGAGGTCGCCCTCTCAGGAGCGTACAAAACGCAGAAGAAGAAGGTAGAATCGTTAGCCATAAATATCTCCACACATACGTTTGACAGCTGAACAAACACCAAACTCCTAAACAAAGACTGAATTATTGTTCCTGTGAAACAAAATTATTTTTTCAATTTCCAAGTAGATTTCTACAAAGTTGGTGCGTCGGTCATTAGGCCACAAAGATGTTCTATAATAAAGAAAATCAAGATAGTGGGGAATGTTTCAAGACTATCAAGGCGTTTTAAGTAAAAAAAAGTCCAGTTGATCTTTGTTGCAAAAACTCTACTTTGGAAGTATTTTCTCAATTGGTCTATTAATGAGTTATCTAAAAAATTGAACAATGCTCCGTACGTCCAGGATAACCTTTCCCCTCCTGAGGCAAGAGCGACACATCAGGAGAGTTTGGTCTCAAAATAAGGAGTTAATCAAAAAAAACCGATACAGGAGGGGGCAACAGTTATCATGGACCCGGAAATTATATGTAAACAAAGCGAATGAACATCTATTTTGATGCTAAAGTGTATAGAAAAATTAACCATCAAGATCCCACCATTGAAATTAACAGAAATTGAGTGACAATGTTGGAGGAAAGCATTTAACATTCAGACATTATATGTATACAAACACACAGAAATTTATTAACAATAACCCATCCTCGGTTCCTATCATCTATTTGTACAAGGTACACAAGGACCTAACTGTCCGCCACATTAGACCATCGGTTGTCTGGCATGGGCTCCCTTATTAGAGCCCCTGGCAGTTACTAGATGGTTATCTACAGAAACAAATAAATAAAGAACTTTCTTTCACTACTGATACTACCCAATTCTCAAAAAAATTCACACCGAGGAGTGTGATGACGTCACGTTCATGTGCACACTTGATATTAAGTCACTATATACAAACGTACCTTATGGATTTGGGCGTACAGTTAGTCAGAGAAGCTCTAATGCATGAACCTAACTTTAACCAATAGACACATAACCTTTTTGATGACGTTATTCGATTTGGTGCTGCTAAAAAAACTTTTCGATTTGGAAATGAATAACAATTTTACAGACCCAAGGCTTATCTATGGGCTCCCAGAACACAGCTCTAGTGCAGCCAATCTTTTCCATTGATCAGGTTTGAAATTGATCATTACATACTTCTAATTTTCACACACATATAAATTTTATGGCTGCGTATGTCGATGAGTCATCTTAATGAGGACGGGACATGATGAAACAACTAAAAGATTTTTGTGGTGGTATCTCAATTCTCGACATCCATTGATTAAATCGCATAAATATTCAGAAAGACTGAAATAGATTATTTGAGCGATGTTAAAATTATTAGGGACTCAAGTAGTAATACAATTCCAAACAACGCCTATATTCTAAAACACCAGCAGGAACGCAATAACATTCTCCATCGATCAAGTTTCATACATCCTTAATATTTTTTTTTTAACAATTTTACATTGCATACCAAAAAGCCAAATGAATAAGGCACACACAGCATTTGTTCCAGATATTTATAATGTATGATTTAAAAATGCAGGAATTGGTTAACAAATTCGTGAAAAGAGGTTTACAAGTGAGAAAAAAATTGGTACACGATAGGTTTAGAAATAGAGCAAAAAATAGAGAAGAGTCTTCCTTAAAGGGAAAGCGTAACAATAAACAACAGCCTAAGATTTTAATTTCATTCCACGTATGATAAGCATTCTAACATCACAAAAAACTGCCATTAAATCATCAATTGGCACTTGCTACAATCTGACCCCAAAGTTTTGGCACATCTGTTTAGGGACAAACCACGTTTACATATACACAAATGTGTAAAAACAATAGGCAACAGCCTTATACACTCTGTTTTGCGCCCTACACTGAATTTCCAGACAAAAACATCTTTCGGAACTAAAAACGTAATGGACACATCCTTGGTCTATCGTGCAACAACTGTCCGCTATTATTACATAAAGGTCTCACACAATTAAACATCCGCATCAGGGGATATGATATACCATTAAAAATGATACTTTAAGTTGACACGTAAGCAAACACAAACGTAATCTACAGTTAAAAGTCCCATGTAGCAAATGGTATATAGGAACAGACCAGCCGCCCAGTGAGAATTATGATAGGGGAACATAAAAGGGCTATAGAAAAAATTTTAAAACAAAAGATAGCCCTCAGACGTACCCAACAAAAATTTGGTGAAACAACCTGTAGCAAACAATTTCTAATGAATCCAAACAAATCCACACAATGATTTCGATGGTGTTTACTGAACAAAGTGAAATTCTAGATATATCTGCCC
The DNA here is from genome assembly GCA_025379985.1 of Phyllomedusa bahiana. NCBI lineage: Eukaryota > Metazoa > Chordata > Amphibia > Anura > Hylidae > Phyllomedusa > Phyllomedusa bahiana. The sequence goes on from JAODAL010016940.1 coordinate 52,676, forward strand.
CAAAAATAAAACTAGGTTACTACGTATGGAATGCGTATTGGATTGCAACAAATGGATACAATAGCACAAATGGGTTAAATGAGTCTTTTGAGCTCACGTTGCTATTTGTAACTTATGCACTATATAAAATATGCTCCTACAGCTTTTTCATGTCCTCTAAGCTTGAGATACATTTTACATAATATGTTTTTAACAGTGATGTTAGTATATTGTTTTTAGTATAGATAACATGACATGCACACCTGTGTAATTCATGGGTCAGTGAATAAAGAGTGACGTTGCCTTTACAACGCATGCTTGAGAAAGGAGGCGTGCCTTCCGAAACGTCGCGTCAATGCATGGCGGCACTGGGCTCAACATCAGCATATCGACTCCATCACACTAAGTCTACTATGGGACTATCACTCACCTCCTAACAGGAGAAGCTATACGCTAAGTACTGCCACGTTTTCGATAAATGTTTTTCATTGCCCTAAGGTGTTCGTCATAGAACTATGTCTTTTATGCACCAATTTATAAAAATGAAGTAAAGTTCAATGTTTTGTCCATACAGCCTATGTGTACGTTTTTGTCTTCCACTCGTCGCCTTCACGAATACGAATCAGGTTATATGCCCCCCGCAGATCCAACTTGGATAAATTTTTCGCGCCACGCAGGGGATTGAACAGCTCCGAATCAGAAGAGCAGGGGGTATATGATTCCTTTAAAGATAATTTCACTGTTAAGTCCCCGATAATCGAACCAAGGTCGGCGAGAACACACATTCTTTTCAACAAAAAGAATCCAGCCCCCGGGCGAAGGAACGAACTTGCGTATGAAAGCCCTTACAGAGATCATCCTGGAATATAACACCGACATAGACACTTAGCCTCCGGTACGAAGAGACGGGTAAGACTCTACACCTCGGAGAGTGAAGTAGTACTACGTGTAGGCAGGTCAATGGGACAATCGAAACGGCCGGTGCAGAGTGCAGATTTCGACACGTCTTTGGAAAAAAAAAAAACATCGGCAAGGTCCTGGTAAGGAGTGGGCAGACCCGACACAGAGGCTTCGTAGACTTGACATAAGCGGGCCGCAGAGCAGACCTGATTACCGGAAGGCATCGTGAGGGCACGCGGTGGCCAACGGATGATTTGGGCCCGTGTTCCAGTCCAAGGTCGGAGCATGCAGTTGTAGCCAAGGAAGGCCCAGGAGGATTTCCGAAGAGGAGCGAGGCAAAACAAGCAGTTTCAACGTCTCCTTGTGTAGGGCGCCTATCTGCAACATGAGGGAAGCAGTGCAAAACTAAATAGCGTCCTTTAGGCATTCGCCACTGACGGAGGAGACGAACATGGGTCGCTGCAGGGGGGTCACCGGGAGACGAAATCGGGAGACTAGAGCTTGGCTGACAAAATTTCCGGCAGACCCCGAATCCAGGAAGGCGGTGGCTTGGAAGGTGTTGTCCGGCGAAATTCCACAGAGTACGGGAATGGTCAGACGGGGAGAGGCCACGCTGACACCTAGGGATGCCTCTCCTGCGAGCCCTAGGTGCTAGAGTTTCCTGGATGTACCGGACAGTCCCCAATGAAGTGGCTAGAACCACCACAGTAGAAGCATAGCTGCCTCAGACGACGCTGTGAGCGTTCTTCCTGGGTCAGGTGGGCTCTCTCGACCTGCATGGGTTCGTCTTCAGGAACCATTGGCAGAGGAAGTGGAGGTCGTTGGAACACAGGGCCAGACAGGGAGCCGGCGTGGTCGGGTGACCTCCCATTGGAGGCGAGCTCTTGTTGTCCTCCCCGGCAAAGCGTATATTTGATTCGGGTGGGCCAACCGAAAACAGTTTTATCCAGAGAGGATGGCAGATCCCGACCCCGCTAGCTCATCTTTAATTGCCCCAGAGGCGTTGCCAAAAGTTGCCACCAACGCCTTGTTGGTTTTCCAAATCCAGTTCTGAGGCGAGGGGGACGGGAAATGCACGGAGTATGACCCACAGTGGGAAACGCTCTGACGGAGACAAAACAAAGCTTTCGGCAAACAGAGGAGGTGCGGGCCCGTTCCTCGGACAAAGGTGCGGACCCCTGGAGGAAGGCTTGCAGATTAAACCGTCAACGGATCTCCTCGGTTCCCCCCAAACGGAAATGGCCCAGGCCAGAGCTTTTGCCCGTTTGGAGGCTAATTAATGAAAGGGCCCCCTTAGCCCCCCTTCGGTAGGGAATTTATGCCCCCCAAAATCTCAAGTGGATTTTAGCATTGATTTGATGAAGCCCCCTGCACTTCTTTGGGGCACCATCATAACGAAAACGGGGGCGGCAGATTTCATAAAGGTTTCCCGGTGCAGGAAACAGGAAAAAGCCTTTGGGTTTCCCGGGGCCCAAATGGTGCAGGAGTGGGGGAAGCAGCAGCAGGGGGGAGGTTAAACGGAAACCGCAAGGTTCCCGCATCATGGGGCCCCAGAGCTGGTTTAATAAAGCCCGGGGTCTGCTGGGGGACAGCCGTCGTGACGTCCTGGGGTTTTGGGCAAGGTACCCCGGCGGAACCATGGCCATCTGTACTGTAATGGGTTTTGGGGGATTCCCCTGAACCACCACAAGCGATGATACTTTAACCCCCGCCAGGGAGTGGAATTTTAAGTACCCCCGGTATTCACCCAAAACCCTCCCCCAAAGCGGGGTGGACTTGCCCGCGGCGTGAAAACTAACCCCGGTCGCTACCCCTCGTGACCTTGCTTTCGATGGGGGGCCGGGGGAAATGCGTGGTACAGAATCAAAATCCAAGGGGAGTCGGGGGCAGCAAAGGTCAGGGCAGGCAGCCCAAAAGGGTTTGTGGTCAGGGGCACGGGCAGATGGCAGGGCAGGGGGGCAAACAGGCAAGGTCAAAAAGTAGCGGAACGGACTGGTACACGGGGAAATCAACAGGGCTTTCCAACATTCAGAACTAGGCAAAAAGCACACCCAAAAGACTGGCAAAGAGGGGCTGGGGGGTTTTCCTTAAATAGGAACCCCAAACGCCCGGCAATAGACCAAATTTCCCGGGGCACCCGGCCCCTTAAAAACAGACCAGCCTTTGCGCGCCCGGGGGCCCCCAGGGGCGCTTTCGCGCGCGGCGGCTGGGGAAGAAAAGGGGGGGGGGGGAAAACCGGGGTCGGCATTCACAGGACATGGGGTGGTAACAGAGCCGGCCCCGGGAAACCGGGGGGTGGTCGCAGGGAGCCGCGGCACCCCCCGCCGGGGCCCCTGCAAGGCGGGGGGGGGGCCGCGGGGGGCTGCGGTTTTTGGGGGCCCCCCCGACCCCCAAAACACATTAAACCCATCAAAGTGTGATAGTCCCAACTCTGGACTCACACCTATTTTGGGAGCGGCCCAAATAAAAAAAGCCCCCCCACATTTGGGAAATCGGTCGCACTTTTGCCCCGTCTCTCCCCTTCTGTTCTAAGGAGTTCTGAGTACAGGGGAAGCGGTGTGTTCCCGCCCCTTTTTTTGAAAATCCCGTAAGCAGAAAGGGGAAAATCATCACATAAATCAAAAAATGCTGCATTTTTAAAAGAAAAAGGGACACAGCGCTGAAAAAAGCAGGGCTGTCACTAAACCCCGGGTTTCTGCCCTTTAGCAAAGGGGGGAAAAACTAAAAGGGGACAGGGTTTCCCTTTAATTTTTGGGAAAATTTACAACAGTGTTGGGTACCTGAAACGCCTGATAGGTTTTCCTTTTTTGGAAAATCCTCTTTGTTGGCCCGAGTGAAAACCCAATTGTTTTTGGCTCCAACCCTGGACGCCCCGGGGGCCCGCTAAACCAAACCCCTTTTCCCGATATAGATACGATATAAATTTTTGTATCCCCCACAAACAGGGTGTGGGCCCCTTGATCAAATCGGGAAAAACATAATTTTAATTTTTTTCTGCTACTCGGGGATTCATTCCATCCAGGAACGCCTTATCATTACCTCCTTACTGGGCCAGTGGCAAATGTCCTGTCCCCCATTGCTCATGCCCTCCTGAATTCAAACCCCCAAAAACCCTTTCCCCAGTTTTCATCCTGTTTTCGCTGCCCCTTGGGCCTTTTTGTTTAATTTGGTTTTTTCTGTTTTCACTGGCAAATATTGCAACCCTCTGACAAAAATTACTCCTGAAAGCCCCCCGTTCTTATGTCTGCTGGGGGTTGAGGCTTGGGGTTTTCCCGTTTTTAAACTTGAAATTTCCCCTGGAGTTCCCTCTTAAGTTTTACACAGTTCCCCTATGTCCAAACCCAGAAACCAGAGGGGGAAATTTCCTGGGTTGGGCGGGAATTTGCAATTTTTACCAACTGGACGGCAGCTGCCCCAAGGTTTGGGTAAATCCAAAGCGCCCTCAAATCGGTTCGCCTTTTTGGGGAAATTTGGATTATTAGGGTCAACAGGGGGCTGTTAATTTAATGCTTTGGCCCTTTTAAATAAATTGGGCCTTGGGGGCTCGCCTTTTTGTCCTGGTCGAGGTGCCCCCCATTCCCCCAAACATGTAAACCATTTCCCTCCCGGGTTTTTGTTGACCCCCAAACAGTGCAGGTCCACCCCGGGTTTTTTACGCTGGGTGGAGGGGCATCTGGGTACGGGATGTGTCTATCTTCTTTAATTTCAGGGGGAATGGGTATCAAAATTTTTCGGATCCTTTATACATGGTCCCCCATTTCCCTTGGGCAAAAAACGTCATAAACCCCAAATCTTGGGTTTACAAGCAAATTTTTCAATAGTTGGGACAGACATTCCCAAATTGGGTGCCCCAAACCTTTTATCGTTGACCACACCCCTTTCTGGTTTCTAACACTCTTTTTTCCCTGTCTTTGGGTCTAACTGACCCCTGTCCCGGGGAACCCCCCCCGAAATGAATTTTAAAAATTTGGGGTTTTAACCCCTTTTTGGGCTGCTTTTTTCCCTTTCTATGATAACATAGGGGGAGGATTTAAAAATCTGAGGGCCTCCCGGTAAAGGTTTTTTACTTTTTCCTTTCCCTTGAATCCCTTCCCCGTCCCCTCCGATTCCCCCAGTTTGGTACGTTCCAAACAACAGATCCTCTGGATCCTTCCGTAAACTAATTGGGGTCCACATCTGGGGGAAACTGGGGAATACTTGGGCCGATCTGGACTGCACTGTTTGTATAAACCTCCAAACAAAATAAAATCTACTAATGATTTCCTTTTACAGCAAAATGTCATACCACACTCCGGGAAACCCCCCCATTCCCCCAAGATACTTTTACCGGGATTTCCTTTTTCCCGGTTTTTCTGGGCCACCTTTTCCCAATCGTTTTCCCAGAAATATTCATCGATAGTCAGGTCATACATCAAACCTAAAGACAGGTGGACTCACACCCCAAAAACCTTCAGACCTTAATCCTGTCCCTTTTTTCTTTTTAAATTTTTCCCAAAAACAGACTTTCCACTTAGTTTGCCCCATTAACCCGGGGGAAACATAAGATCCAAAGCCCCCCACTTTTAGAACCCAGACACTCTTAAATTCGGCAATCCCCCCTTCCCCAAAATTTAAACCCAAAAAATGCAGCCTTATGCTTTCATACCCCGTCAACTTTCACTCACAAGTAGGTCAAGGTTCTTTGTCCTGGGAAGGGGACCACTACAAAGGTATAAAACTCTTATATCCCCGACTCGGACCAATTTGGGGCATACACTCGAGAAGACACGGAGTAAAAAAGGCCCTTTAAAAAATAAATGGGTCTTACCTGGCCAAAAATTTTTTCCTTGTGGATCCTTCGGTCAGAATTTCCCGCGTTGCTTTTGAATCCAAGGGGTTAAAAGGGGATTACCCAAAAGGGGTGGGTCCCCGTTCGGGGCGCCAGCTGATAGGTTCTTCCTTTTTGGAGAAACCTCCCCATTTGCTGATTGAAAACCAATTAAATTTTGGGCTCCAAAACCCTGAGCGCCTGGGCCTTCTAACACCTCCCATCAGAAAAAAATAAAAAGATAATTTTGTATCCACACAAACAGGGTGTGCGCTTGATCAAAGAAGAATTCCTTTTTTATTATAGCACGATTTTTATTAAAACTTGATTTAAAAATGGAAAGAGTGGCATGCGCAGTCAACCCAACACAAAGTGATACTTTTCACAGCTTAAAATTGGGAAAGGTTTAAAAGAAAAAAATACATTTGCTAAGTTCTTTACAATTTCAAGGTTTCCCGGGAGGGGTAACGAGAGTTCCCCAAATTGTAAACTTGTAACCGGGCCATGAATTTTAAAAAATTTTTGGGGTTTTTAAAAAGGAAAAAATTTTTTCTTGCTTTAACCCTTAAAATTTAACGCCCAATAAATTAAGGGGATCAATTTAAAAATTGGGGTTTAAAAAAGCTGTTTTACATTTTTAGATCAGGGGAAACCTTTGGGAAAAAAAATTTTTCACAATTGATCAACATTACCTCGCCATTGCAAGGCTTTTAAGAAGGAAAGCTCTCAACAAAGAAGTGGCAACAGAGCTTTGATTTTTCACAGAGTGTCCCTTTAGCAATTGCAAAAAACAAAAAACAGAAAAGAAAGGGAAAAGCAAAAAATCACAGAAAAGGGCAAAGGAAATGGGAAAGTCCTTTTGAACCCCCATCATACAAAAATTTTTTTACGGGTTTTATTGGGGAAAAATGCCCTGCGGGAAAACCCATGATGAATGCCGCACAACCCCCCAATGGCACGTTTTAAGGGAGGTGAAAGGCAACGTGCAGCATGGTCCTGGGGTGCAGATGGGGCCTTTACCCCCACCCCCGGCACAGGGACATTTGGGCCTTTAAAAAGGGCCATGGGCATCTTTCGGGTGGACGAGGGACCAGTGGCCTCAAAAGGGTGTTCCCTTTATGAAAGTCTATTCACTTTTCCGAGCAATTTTGAAGGGTTGCCAACGGGTGCCGGAAGCATTAAGGAAAGTGATATGCACAGCCAAGGTCAGGTACCAAACACCCCAATTTGCCCAGTCATTTTAGCCCCACAGACCCGCCCCTGGGTTTTAAACGGTTTTAAGAATGGTTTTGGGCATTTAACCCCTTTGGGTTTTTCTCTCACTTTCCTTAAAAAATTGGGCCCGGGGTTGGTTTTGGCCCCACACCACCCGCCCAAAAGGGATTGCCTTTTTAAGAAAAAACGGTCAAACAGGTTTTGTGAAGGAGCCCAAAGGGACGTCCCCTTCTTTTCCTTTCTGTGACTCTTCCATTTTCTCTGGGATAACCCAAAACAAAACCCCTGATGAAAACTCTACACACTAACTCAGTTTGGGCAAAAATTCCCTCTGCGGGGCCCTCCTGGCAAAGGGAAATGGTTTATCAATTTTTAAAAATGTTGTTTTTGATCTCAATTTTTAAACAAAATGGAACACAGGGGAGGAAAAGGGCCCGTTTAAATCCCAAAATTTAAACTGAATTTCCCCCAAATGTTTTGGTTATTCGGGGTTTAAAAACTTTTTTTGTGAACTTGCAAAAAAGGGGATTTGGCCCCGGACCCCCAGTTACTTTTCCTCTAAACAGCATGGAGTAGAAAAAAAACAAATCATTCCCGAGCCCTGAAGGGGGCCCGGGGGGAAGGGGGAAGGGGGGTTTAAACCCGGGGGTGAGGGAAAAAGGGAGCGTCTCAAAAACTTTTTCTGAAAAAAAATTAAAAGTAAAAACAGTTGGGAATTTTCAATACAGCAAGACACAGCCTCATAGACTTTCACTTTTTTTTTCCCCTTTTTTTAAAATCCAATTTATTTTTTCCCCGTATCAATAAGAAAATGTTTCACGCAAGCGCGGCCCTGTTTCCCGCTTTCCTTTTGGTCCCCTCGGTCGTGACTAAAAGGGAAACTTTCAGGGAAAATTAAAAGGGGGGTTTGGGGAAATGCTGAACTCAAAAAACTTCAACACTTTTGTAAAACACATATAAAATTTGGAAAAAGTGAAAAAACCCAATTTTGGAGGTTTCCCACGTCAACATTAAAAAATGGTTGGGCCCAAAAAACCCTTTAAACCTCTTTTAGAGAAAAGGGGAAAGAAAAAAAAAATTGCAAAAAAGTACTGAAACAAAATTGGGAAAAGTTGGGGGCAACAAGGGGCATCTAAAAAGGGAAAGGATCCCAATCATTTAAATTCATTTAAAAAAAAGCGTTCAAAAAAATTTTTTTTGGTTTCAAACCCTGGGAAATTTTTTAACCAAAAGGGGCCAAAAAAAAATCCCGAACTTTTTTGTGAAATAATTTTATTTACTGGGTTTATAATTGCTCCCCCCCCCAGGACAAGTTCCTGCTTCCACTGCAGAGTCATATCGAAAGGGCCCCGGATCGGGGGGTAAAACCCAAAAACCATCTTAACTTTTTCCCTTTACAAAATTTCCCTCCTATTCCCCCCTCATAGCTCACTACAAGCCGGCCTCAAAGAATAAGAAGATTTGGGCCCTGAAAAGCTTTTAAGGGCGTCTATTTTTTGATAGCACATCAGGAGCGGAAGGGGGAGGGGTGGATAATTTTTGGGATTTTTTAAATCTACATTTTTTTTAAAAACACCACAAAATTTTTGTTCTTTAGGCGGGTCCCAGTTTCTTGGGTAACTTAGCAGAATTTGGGGTTTATTTTTAAGGGTTAAATTTAATAATCCCACTATAAACAACTTTTATAAACAATTAACTGTTTTATAGTAAAATTTTTTAAATTTTCAAATTTTTTGGGGAAAAATTTAAAATAAGCAAAAAAATTTCCCCGACAAGTTTTTCCCTTTTTAAAGGGTTTTCCAAGACTTTTAAAAATCTCCCCTACCAAAAACCCCAGCGCTCCCAAATAATTTAAAATAAAACCCATACTTACCCTCTCCCCTTTCCCCCACCGGGCCCGCAACCCAGTCCAGGGGGTTTCCGGTTTTTCCCTTAAATGATGATATCACGTTTTATGATCACAATCTCTGTCCTCAGCTGTCAGAGCCTGTATGGACCACAGAGGTCAGTGATTATTAGCATCATGTACTGAAACGGTGGTGATGGGAGAGATAGGTCTGGGTTAATCTTCTATATAAACACAGTGGAAGGTGGTAAGGGAGGAATTTAATAGTCCTGGAAAACCTCTTTGCTACCCTATCTGGGAGCAGAATGTGATAGATGCTGAATATGTTGCTGAATTTCTGAATTATACACAGAGAGAATGTTTAAACTAAAACTGGAGGGACTGCTCACCTTGTCCGCACACACTGGTACAGGAGAAGCTGTCAATCACTGTAAGTGGGCAGGGTAAACCGGACTCTCACTGTCTCTGCTACAAGTCCTGTCAGAATTTACACTGTTTTATACTCAGAAATCCTGCTCCAAATCATATAAACCTACATATCACAGAGCTCAGCTGCTCTCCTTCCATCTTATTCTGCTGTAAGATAGAGCAACATAAACCATCTGTCAATTTGCTTTAAACTGGATCAGTTTTCATTCTTTTTAAAAAGGTTTTGTTTGTCTCTTATCTTAAGGCTAGACCATGAATATAAGATCGGGGGGTTCTAAGTCCCGGCACTACTACCAATCAGCTGAATGAAGTGGATGTGGTGTTCCAGTGAGTGCTCTGGGCTTTCTATTATTTACCAGGCATAGCTCCATACACTGTGTAGTGGCTATTCCTAGTACTGCAGGTCACTCCCATTAATGCTAACGGCACACAGCTGCAGTCCTAGGCAAAACTGCAACGAAATGTATGGAGCTATGCCTGGTAAATAATGGCGAGGCCGGAGTGTGTGCCAAAGCTGATCAGCGGCAGTGCCCCTGCCAATTTAACATTCTTGACCAATCCTTATGATAGGCATCAATATTAAAGTCCCTTTAAACCTCTCAGAATAATTCTGCTTGCAGTGTTGACTCCTTGTTCCAGTTGTTTTCTCTTCTTTGCAGTTCCTTGTAAATTATTTCTCTTTCATTTCCGTGTCAGCTTTCTCTCGCTCGTTGCTCTTTCTGTCTGTTTCTCTCACATTACCCAACAGGAATTGTGTCTCTAATGCAAGAGGTAATCTGTAAAGTTTCACAAAACATTGTCTGACACACATCTTCTCTTTGGGAGTCGATTGCTCTATCGATCTAACACAACATGTAGCATCCACAGTCTTCCCCTCGGTATGAGATGCTGGTAGAGATGCTTTATCTAGATGACAACGTGCACCATCCATAAATTTAGTGTCCTGTTCTATGTCCATCTTATTTGTTGACTCTTTCAATATCGGCATTGGTGAGGAAACGGTTGCTTCGATTTCACCACATGAAGGAATGTGTAGCCCATGTGCGCTTTGTTTTCTACATGAAGATGTGGTCATTTCGCTCCTGAAGTTGTCGGCTTCTATTTTCTGCTTTTGATTTGGATTCTTCATGTCATCATTTGAGTTATGTTCATTTTCAGGGTCTGAGACTTTCCAGATTTTCTCATTTGGTGGTTGATGTGGGCATTTGATGACTGGATCTGAAAGGCTTGCCTCGATAACTTCTTTAACTACCGAAACATCACCTTTGGAGGACACCTCAGCACCACCTACACGTCCGGCTGTTTGTTCTATATCTAGGCCAGATTCCTTGGTGCGGCTTGGTCGTTTTTTAGCAGATGAAGTGTTCTTATTGGATAGTTCAGATTTCCTTCTTTTTGATGATCCTTTTTCTGATAACGAATTTTCTGCTTTTTCACGTCTCACTTTTTTTTATTCCAAATTTTTGAGCTCTTTAGTCTGCACAGTGACGATGGAGGAGCTTCTGTGGTATCCAAAGAAAAGATATTCCGATCTAGTCCAGGAGAGTGTCCCTTCTTGCTCGACGTAGAAGATGTTTGTTTGCCTTCAGTGGGAATGCAGTGTTTTTTCTTTCGACCCTGTTTTTTTAGGCTTCTCCACTGAGTCCTGCTTAACTTCAGAATCAATCCCTTGTTGTGCTTTCTTGGTTAAATTCTTGACTGCTGGTAACAAATGGAAGTCTTTTTTATTAGTGCTTTAATTCACCTTGTTTACTAAGGTGTATTCATGTTTCGAAGGTTTTTGGTTACCTTCCAACTTTCTTAGACGGGAACTTGTATTATTTTCTAGATCTGGAAAATTTTCTTTGGTATCTATGATGACTGACTTCTTAGTGGATGTTTGTGTGTTTTGGCAACTCTTCATTAGTTCATTCTCTTGTATGAATACTCCCAAATTATGCATCAGTGCATCCTTCTTATCTGCCATTGTAGGTGAGGATCTTTCGAATGCCTCCTCAGATGAAAAAGACTGTTCAGAAATCTCTTCGAGAGAACAGATGGATCTTGCTGGACAGATTCCTGTGGATTTATGCCCGGGAATAGATGATTTTTTAAAAGAAGAGCTGCCATATTTAAAGAGTCCTGAAGATTCAGTCATTGACCCTAAATCTATTTCTGAATCTCTTATGGGTGTGGAGGCACCTGTCCTGCTTCTATCCTTCACCACCAGGTTTTTGCATAATTGTGTTTGAGGACTTTGTTCTTCCTTTTGTAGTTCTAATTGTGTATTATCCAGAAATTTAAAACGGACTTTCTTACCTTTTCCTTTACCAATATTTGATTTATTTGCATCCAGTTTTGGGGATGCAAGTAATTCTGTGGTCTCACACGAAGACTCCAGCCGAAGTTTGTCTGGTTGTATGTTCTTTAATATTGGTTTATTTGTAGTACTAGGAACAAAGGTACAGTTGCATTTCGATTGTTCTGCATAACTATAGGCTGACAAACTTAATATACAACAATCATTTTTGCCTAATGTGCTTTTTTATCTTTTCTGCTGTTTTGTCCTTTGACAGCTGGTCTGATGGCACTGCACTGGGAAGGACATTATTTCTTCTATCAATGGATGGCAAACTAGTGTAGTCTTCATCAAACTGATTGGCTAGACCCTCCAAACTGGAAAGACATCTGTCCATTACTATCTTACAACAGTCGTTTTAGTTTATCCCTGCAGTCTCTTTACCTTTTGAAGACTTATCTATATACATATTGTTCATGCCAAATGGAAACTGTGTCACTAATTCAGACAGCTGATCATCTGTCCAACTTGGCCAATATTCTTGGTCAACCTTGGGCAAGCTTTGGCTGTGTTGTTCGGTGTTGATATCTAAAGACACCAGAGATTGCTCTGGGATTTCCACAGTGCATGAAGCTAATGAATGTTCATGCAATACATCACTGCAAGTTCCAGATGTACTCTTGCCATGTATATATCCGGTATATGTTGGTATCTTCTTATTCTGATCTGCTTTGCTTATGTTTGCATTATTACAACATGTATAATTTCCCAATTCTGACATTGGTGATGCAGGTGTCGCCTGTTGACAAATGTTCTGTCTAGGGAGGTCCTTCCTCACATGTTCTTGGATGGAGACTTCTGCTTCCATAATATCAGAATCAGATTTATTTAATGGTATGAACACAATATCAGAGTCTATAGTTACGGTTTTTGCTTCTTCTTTTCCTTCATACAGGTGACTATCGGAGGGATGAACGTTCTTGTGATTGTTTGCTCCATCTTTATTACCAGTTCTTGAAGTCTTCAATTCCAAAACTGTATTTAATGAGGAATCCTGCTTTCCCATTAAAAGACTAATTTCTCTTTCGGATTTTGTTCCTTCAACCCTACATCCTTCCCTTTGTCTCTTCTGATTCCAGATATGTTCTTCAGAGTTATCATTTGATTCCTGTCTTTTTTTCTGAGTTAGTCAAAGGGCCTGCTGTTTGATGTGCGTCCCTTTTGGACCGTGTTGGTGCGATCTTCAACTAAGAAAGGCCCTTTCCTTTCAAAGGATTCGAGTTCTATGACCGACTGGCCTACTGGAGAAGAGGACCCCCCTATGTCACCTTCTCCCAATTTTGCAGTTTGTTCTGCACATGTGCACTGAAATGGTTTTTTATAAATATATGCCAACCAATAAGGTGTGCAACAGAACACTTGGCTGGGTTCCTCATGTCCTTTATTTTCTTCTGGGTCATGCTTTGCACCATCATCTTCCGTCAAGTCAATGGATATGAATTTAGTATGACTTTTGTCTTTGCTGTTGTATTTTGTTGTGCTTACATTCTCCGAGATGTTTGATGCTCCTTCTGTAATATCACAATCAGACTCATTCGAGGATATGGACAAAGTATCATCATCCAAACTTATATATTCTACCTCTGCAGGTCTTACAACAACTGCATCATGATGATCTTCATCAAATCTTGATTCCACAGATGAGTTATTGTTGGAGCCCAACTGAGAGAGGGAGTAAACGGCTGATATCTGAATATTCTTTATATCACACGTCTGTGCCTGAGGGCAACGCTGATTATCACACTTCTTTTCACCATGACTCCCTTCCTTCTTTAATCCATGGACTTTCTTCGGTGCAGCTGGTTTTCTGGCACAGTGGCTTGCAAGCCTTCTTTTTGAGTAACCAGACATTGGTTATATTGGCTTCTGTAAAACACAAGCACCATTTGTTTACATGTCTAATAAAGATGTTAATACATATAGTGGGTATGGAAAGTATTCAGACTCCTTTACATTTTTCACTCTTTCTTTCATTGCAGCCATTTGGTAAGATCCAAAAAGTTCATTTTTTTGCTCATTAATGTACCCTCTGCCCCCCCCCCCCCATCTTGAAAGAAAAAAAACCCAGAAAAGTAAAACAAGATATTTTTGCAAATTTATTAAACAAGAAAAACTGAAATATAACATGGTAATAAGTATTCAGACCCTTTGCTCAGTATTGAGAAGAAGCCACTTTTGAGCTAGTAGACCTGGATTTGTGGATCCTCTGCCATTCTTTCTTGCAGATCCTCTTCAGTTCCCTCAGGTTGGATGGTGAACGTTGGTGGGAAGCCAAATTTTAATCTCTCCAGAGTTTGCTCAATTGGGGTTAGGTCAGGGCTCTGGGCTGGGGCCAGTCAAGAATGGTCACAGAGTTGTTTTGAAGCCACTGCTTTGTTATTTTAGCTGTGTGTTAGGGTCATTGTTCTTGTTGGAGAAGAACCTTCGGCCCAGTCTGAGGTCCAGAGGTCGGGAAGAGGTTTTATCCAGGATATCTCTGTACTGGCCCACATTCATCGTTCTTCAATTGCAACCAGTCATCCTGTCCCTGAAGCTGAAAAACACCCCCATAACATGATGCCACCACCACAATGTTTCACTGTTGGGTTTGTATTGGGCAGGTGATGAGCAGGACCTGGTTTTCTCCATCGCTTACAATTAACACCAAAAAGTTCAATCTTCGTCTCCTCAGACCAGAGAATCTTACTTCTCATAGTCTTGGATTCCTTCATGTGCTTTTTTGTAAACTGTATGCGGCTTTCCTATGTCTTGCACAGAGGAGAGGCTTCTGTCGGCGACTCTGCCATAAAGCCTCAACTGCTGGAGGCTGCAGTGATGGTTGACTTTGTGGAACCTTTTCCCATCTCCCTACTGCATCTCTGGAGCCACAGTGATCTTGGGGTTCATCTTTACCTCTCTCACCAAGACTCTTCTCCCACGATTGCTTAGTTTGGCTGGACAGCCAGGTCGAGGAAGAGTTGTGGTTGTCCCAAACTTCTTCCATTTTAGGATTATGGAGGCCACCTGTGCTCTTAGGAACTTGAGTGCTGCAGAAATTCTTTTGTAACCTTGGCCAGATCTGTGCCTTGCCACAATTCGTCCCCTTTAGCTCCTTGGGCAGTTCCTTAGACCTCATGATTCTCATGTGCTCTGGGAAAAGCACTAGGAGCTGTGAAATCTTATGTAGGGCTGGTGTGTGCCTTTCCCAATAAGTCCAATTTAGTTTAATTAAACACGCTGGATTCCAATGAAGGGTGTGAACCATCTCAAGGAGGATCAGAAGGAAATGGGGCAGCATGGGGAGTTAAATATGAGTGTCAGAGCAACGGGTCTGAATACTTATGAACATGTAATATTTCAGGTTTTTTTTGTTTAGTAAATTTGCAAAAATATCTACATTTCTGTTTTTTTTTTCTTTCAAGATGGGGGGGGGTGCAGAGTGTACATTAATGAGCAAAAAAATGAAATTTTTGTATCTTACCAAATGGCTGCAATGAAACAAAGAGTGAAAAATTTAAAGGGGTCTGCATACTTTCCATACCCACTGTAAGTAATAAAATTACTATAGAAAATCAGTCTACATCAAAGGGCTATGCATTTAGTTAATTCATCCTCACTTTGGTTGATTGAAATGTTATATTGTACAATAAAGATTGCTCTGCCTTGAATGACAACAGTTTACTGAATGTGATGCATCCTTATGTCACCCTAAACAGGCTGCTCGCTGCTTGTGATACACACTGCAGGTCAATGCTCTCCACAAGAAAATGGCGCAGCAGTGGGAAGGTTCTCTCATTCTTCATTTCTGACTTCCTTTCCCAACATCAAAAACTCCCTTTGTCCCACAGACACGAGGATCCACAGGGACAGCAGGACACATGTTAGGAAGACAATGCCCAAAAATAAAAATTGTAATATTTCTCTGACTTTCCAAGATATATGACAGCTGACTGCCCATTAAAGGGGTTTTCTCACCATGCAGTTTCACAGAGTCACAACCAGCTTTAGACTCATGCTTCCTGTTCAGGTTGTAGATGGGTCTTTAGCAGCAATAGGCATATTAGCTCTTTTGTTCCTAGCTATTCCTGATACAGTAACATGACTTCAGGAGATCTATAAAGTGTAGAAGACAAGGTTACAGAGATCTTAAAAGTGGAAGCTTTTCTTTTAGTTAAAAGGGTTTCATCATGATGTAAAAACCCCTGCACTGGCCAGGGTTCTGTCCTAGAGATAAGACTCTGCAGGAAGTGACTCTCTGTGGACAGACTTACTGACAGCAACTTGAATCAATCAGATAAGAGAAAGAGGAGGGAGAGCTGGGGAGAGGTGGTCGGTAACCAGAGAGACTTGTGTACTCTAAGAGGAGATAAAAATCTTCTTTATCTCCTGACCAAAGCAAAATTTAAACTGTATTTAGTAATAGCCTTCATTTACCTTTCCTTACATGTTAAAGTCAGTGTAGTGAGGAAACCCTTTAAAAGGGATGTTCCCATGAAGCCTCTTCCCGGTTACAGGCT
This sequence comes from Phyllomedusa bahiana, assembly GCA_025379985.1. Classification (NCBI taxonomy): domain Eukaryota; kingdom Metazoa; phylum Chordata; class Amphibia; order Anura; family Hylidae; genus Phyllomedusa; species Phyllomedusa bahiana. The sequence goes on from JAODAL010016940.1 coordinate 68,686, forward strand.
GGTTCATCACTAGCTACGAGCTGACCTGTAACAAGGAATTGGTTCCGTGGGAGAATATTCAAGATTTTCCTTTTTCCCCCACATCATTTTAAACTGATGTTAGGTGCGAAGTAGTGCTGATAATTTTGTGGCTGTGTAAGGGACGCCCTAATATCACCTTGACTTGCCCTGCCTAGGCAGAGCACCCTCCCCGAGAAGGGCGACTGCACACTTGAACCTCTTCCTGCAATATACCCAGAGGCGTAACTTGAAGCTCTTGGCCCTGGTGCAAAAAGTGAAATGGGGCCCCCCAGCTACCATGCACCATTTACAATTCTGGTGTCTCCTTATGTGACAGGAGGGCTTTTGGGCCCCCTCAGGCTGCAGGGCCCAGTAGCGACTGCTACCTCTGCACCCCCCTGTAGCTACGCCCCTGAATATACCCTAATATATGGGTGACAGACAGAAAGCAGATAAATGGAAGACAAATGGGAACCAGAGGCAACAGAAAATAAATAGAGAATAGTCAGACGGGCCAATGTCAAACCAGGAGTTTGTGCAGGACTGAAGGACAAGAGAACCAGCAAAACAAAACAGCAGAGCAAAACCAAACAGCGAGGACACAAGAAGCAATCACCAGCAGCGCCACAGCGACAGGAAGAGGTTTAAAGACCCTGCCCCAGCCAGGGATTGGCTCAAGGCCTTAACCCATCAAGCACCAAGCCGCACCCTGGATGAGGCTACAACAGAAAACCTTAAAGCGCCAGTAGCACAGTCCTGACAGGCTGTATATAGAGTTCGGTTCTCTATTCTGCTGGTCTTCCACTGGGTCATGTGAGACACATTCTGACCTGCTAAAACATACAGTGTAGACCAGAGTCAGTCTCTATGCATTCCTAAAATTGAAGGTCTCACGGAAAGCTAAAGAGAGACTAAGGGCCACATGTGTGAAAACTGTCTTGGTCTAAGACTTTCCTTGTTGCCCATAGCAACCAATCAGAGTTCCCCTTTAATTTCATATAGTACTCTAAAAACAATGAAAGGGGAATGCTGATTGGTTGCTATGGGCAACAAAGAGAGTCTTAGACCTAGACAGTTTTAATACATGTCCCCCTAAGTTCTGGTCCCATAAAGCAGACTGCATGTGTTTCGCCAAGTCAGGGAGTCACATGACCCAAAGTCAGATCAAAATGGAGATCATAGCTCTGACCCTTGAACCCTGGTACGCCCATCTTGAACAAGATACACCGCTCCTGCCTGCAATTTCTAGTGGACTGCAGGATGAATATTGTGCAGGTTTAGTAAAAAAAAAAAATCCAGCGTGTTCCTTTGAAGGGGTATTCACATTTTATTGATTAGCTTTAAACATGTAGGCAAAGTTAAAGAAAGACTATTATGAGATACATTGCTGTCTGATTTTGTTTTTTTTCAGAGCTAGAGATGTTCTTATCTCCTGCTTGTGTACACAAGCTTCCCTTGGTTACCAACCACTTCTCTGTGCTCTAACTGGGATGGTGACATCTTATTAGATACTGTCTTATCAGTAGCACAAGAGCTTATTTATGTTTTTTACTGACAAACTTCAGCCCTTTAGAGCTCTGTAGTCTTGTGTCCTACTGTATAAACCCCTCCAACACAAATATTCCTCTAACAGGCTCCACTAGGAATAGCAGAGCTGAAATGTTGGTCACTGCTGTAGAACCACCCACATCCTGAATAGGGAGTGGGAACTTGAAGCTGGCTGTGAAGAGCAGGCTCTGTGAAACAGCATGGTGAGAAATTCCTTTAAGGCTCTCTTCCTGCTGCTATCAGAGCCTCAGTTAGCAGTTTTGGAACATTTAACAGGAAGTTAAAGGGGTTGTCTCACTACATGGATTGCTTTTATGTTAAAGATCTTGCAAAAACAAGTCACTTTGTAATATGTGTCCATTACCCAAAGTCTACCTATTCCTAGTTTCCCCTCTTGTATGGGCTGCCCTCAGCTCCCCAGGCACTATAGCTACAGACCCGTTTGATCTCTCATGATAGGCTGCCAGCACTGGTTGCTATAGCTACAGACCTGGCTTCTACTGCAGCCTAGTAGAAGCCAGTAAATACGCCCCTGAATTCAAAATTAAACCAAGAAAACAGGACTGAGGTGAGATGAACTGATGTAGTGAGACAACCCCTTTAAATAGTGCTGCAGAGTAATGTAACCTGTTGGACACCATTTTAATTTAAAGGAACCTATTGGATGCCAGTGATATACATCATGCAAAGATCTGGTATAGTCAGACATGCTAAGGCAAACAGACATGTTATTTCTAGAGAAGGAGGAAGTGTTAGAATCACATACATGGCCTTCATAAGGCTTTTAGTCGCCATTTTAACTGATAGGCACCCTACGATCTCGCCACGGGAGTGTCACATGGAATTAGAAACAAGGTGGTGCCCAGGGGCGTAACTAGAGAAGCCTGGGCCCCATAGCCAACGTTTGGCTGACCCTCCTCTGACAGTCCCTTCCCCCGACCAGGATCATTAACCGGTACCTCTTAATAATAGTCATGCAGTTACTATATATACAAGAAGCGAATACCTCACCATACATATCATCATCATACTGCTACCAGACAAATCCACTATACCAAGACTAACATTACCAATAACGCTAATACATAAAGGTCAGTATGTAACGACCAATATAACCACTATACAGTAATCATAAAGTAGTAAATACAAGTGTACACCAGCTCTTCAGACTGTATATTACTGCCATAGATTGACCATATAGTGGTAGACACCAGTGTACACAGGTTCTGCAGACTATATATTACCGCCATACAGTAGCCATATAGTGGGAGCTACCAGTGTACACAGGCTCTGCAGACTGTATATTACTCCCGTACAGTGACAATATAGTGGTAGATACCAGTGTACACAAGCTCTTCAGACTGTATATTACCTCCATACAGTGACCATATAGTGGTAGAGACCAGTGGAAAACGGTTCTGCAGACTGTATATTACATCCATATATTGACCACATAGTAGTAATTACCAGTGTACACAGGCTCTGCAGACTGTATATTACCACCTTACGGTGACCATATAGTGATACCAATGTACACAAGCTCTGCTGACCATATATTACTGCAACACAGTGGTCATATAGTGGTAGCTACCAGTGTACACAGGCTCTGCAGACCATATATTACGGCCACACAGTGACCATATAGTGGTAGATAGCAGTTGTACAAAGGCTCTGCAGCTGTATATTACCCACATTCGGTGACCATGTAGTGAAAGATTCTAGTGTACACAGGCTCTGCAGACTGCATATTACCTCTATATAGTGATCATATAATGGTAGTTACCAGTTGTACACAAGTATATTACCGCCATACAGTGACCATTAAGTGATAGATACCAGTGTACACAAGCTCTGCTGGCTGCATATTACCTTCATACAGTGATAATAGTGGGTAATTACAACCAAAAGAAAATGGAATCATATCTCAATAAAATGTGAAAGATTTTTAATCCAAAATTTTAAAAAAAAATTCAAAAAAAAAAAATAATCAAAAAGAAACACGTGGCAAAATTTTTTTTCAGAGGGTTACTTATTGGAAACTAAAATTTTTTTTTACAAAAAACCATTTGCAGGGATTTTTTTATAAAAACCCAAACTAGAGAGGATAAAAAGACTATTCACTCAGTTGAAACCAGAAGTTTTCCAAAACTATATAAAAAGAAAAATTTAGTTTTTTCACTTTTGAATGAAACAAATAAACCCTTCCCCTTTTAGGTCAATTTGGGAACCAAAATTTTTCTATTTGCCAAAAAGCAGAATAATGAGAGAGAATTTTTTAAGGCATTTTTATTACTTTCTGCAAAGTCAGAAGTTTCCATACATTTCATTAGTATATGGTAGCATTGCCCTTAAACTGTAGGACTTGGGTAAAACATTTTGGCTATCCTACCACAAGCTTCTCACAATAGTTGGAAGGAATTTTGGTCCATTCCTCCTGACAGAACTGGTGTTATTGACCCCATGTTTGTTGGTCGTCTTGCTCGCACCTGCCTTTTCAGCTTTGCCCATACATTTTCAATAGGATTGAGATCAGGGCTTTGTGATGGCCACTCCAAAACATTTACTTGGTTATCCTTAAATGGGTTGTCTCACTACAACGATTCATCTTACCTCAGTCCTGTTTTCTCAGTTTCATTTTTGAGTTCAATGTGCACTGGCCTCTAGTGGGCTGCAGTGACAAACTGCTGAGGACACCAGGTCTGTAGCTATAGTGACTAGTGCTGGCAGCCTATCAAGAGAGATCAAACAGGTCTGTAGCTATAGAGACCTGAGGAGCTGATGCAGCCCATACAAGAGGGGATATCTAGGAATAAGTAGGACACTGTTAAAGGACACATATCACAAAAAAGACTTTGTTTTGTAATATAAAAAGCAATCCTTGTAAGCCACTTTGTAACCAGTTTGGCAGTAGCTTCGGGTCATTGTCCATTTGGAAGACCTATTTCCGCCCAAGCTTTATCTTTCTGGCTGATATCTGGAGATGTTGCTTCAGTATTGCCACATAACCTTCTTTCATCATGATGCCATCTTTTTTGTGAAGTGCAGCGGTCCCTCCTGCAGAAAAACAAACCAACAACATGATGCTGCCAACCCGATGTTTCACAGTTGGATGGGTTCCTAGGCGGTTCCAAGCTTTCTTCCCCTTTTACATCCAAATGAGTTTCGTCGGCCTAGAAAAATGTCTCCAAAACAGTAAGGGCGACATGGCATTGCCACAGCAGTTTTTAGGCATATTTAATCCGTGTAATGTGCAGCTGAAAGTATGATCCTTTCAAAAATCTGGCGTCTCTTGCATAGTAAACTAATGCACCTAAAAAGGCGCATTGCGCAATCATGGCACATAGCGTATCATCGCTAGCATATTAATGCGCCTATCAAGGCGCATTGCGTAACGGACGCACATAGCGTATCATTGCTAGTGTATGTAATGCGTCTCAATAGACGCTTGCGTTCTGGGACATGTTGCCCTAGGTCTTGCAAACATTAATCTGGCTCTTATTTGTTTCTTTTGGAATAAAGGCTTCTTCCTGGCAGAGTGGCCTTTCAGCCCATGTTGTTACAGTACTGTGGATAATGACACAGTCTTACCAGCTTCCACCAGCATCTTCACAAGGTCTTTTGCTTTCGTTCATGGGTTGATATGGACATGTCGGACCAAAGCACGTTCATCTCTGAGACACAGAACCCATCTCCTTCCTGGGCGGTATGATGGTAGGACATTCCCATATTGTTTGTCTTGCGTATAATTTTTTTTATAAAAGAACGGGCACCTTCAGGTAGCTGGAAATTGCCCCAGGATATCCAGTTGTGCAAGTCCAAATTTTTTCCCTGTATCTTGGTGATTTTCTTTAGACTTCCCCTAAAGTTACACAGAAGAGTGTGTTTGTGTTGGATTACTTTCCCGGGGGTTCTAATTAAATGTTCCCCAAAAACCCTATCAAAGTTTCCCAAAAGGATGAATCATAAATTTTTGGGCTTCCAAAAATTGTTGAAGCCTAGAATCTAGTTATGAAAACTTTTTATTTTGCAAAAGTAATAAAAAAAATCGTAAAGGGAATTTATTTTTTTTTATTCGGATTTGGAAAATTAAACATTTTTGGGCCTAAAACCTAAAAGGGGGGAAAGGTTTTTTGATTTGAAATAGGAGAAAAAAAAAAAAAAAAAAAAAAAAAAAAACCTGCGATGTGTCTTTTTACGTAGTGTATGGAAAATTTGGTTTCAATTGTACCGCATTTTTCAGGCTATTAGACACTTTTTTCCCCCAAAACAGGGGGGGCTTTTTAGTCCCAATACCCTTTTTGATTTGGGGCGCCCGGCTTATTGAAAGGGGGGGGGGGGCCGCCTTTAGCTGCCGCCGAGCAAACTCTCCAGCATCCCCGCCCCGAGATCGCCCTTTGTAGGCGTCAGGCGGCCGATTTAAATTTTTCAGGGGGGGACCCGTACAGGCTGGCAGAGTACAGGGATGGAGCCGCTTAACCAGCTTCATCCCTGCATTTAACACTATAGACGCCGCGGAGTCTAACTGAATGAGAAGCAGTGCTGCACACCGCTCCTCTGTCCATCACCCCCCCCCCCAAGTCAAATTTCAGGGGGGATCAGTTGTGGCAAAGGAAGCCTCATGCAGGCTTTTTGCAGCTGCCACGTAGGGAAAACCTTTTACACCTGCCCAAAGGGGAATAGGTAGGAAATGGGCCCCCTCCTATGTAGTCCTCAGGGGGAAAAATTTAAATTATATAAAAAAAAATTTTAAATTAAAAGTTTTTAAAAAACACCCTCTTGTCGTTTTACAAATAAAAAGTTACATTATGTCCGAAAAGTCCAATTATTAAAAAATAAATAAATTTTTTTCCCGTCATGGACACCCCTTTTGAAGAATAAAAAATTATTAAAAAATCACCCCCCTATCCCAAATGGTTTAAAAAAAAACTAATTCAAAAAGGACTTTTTTGCTTCAATTTTTTTTTTTATTCCTCCCCCCTTTAAAAAAATTTGGGGAGTTTAAAAAAAAGGTTTTATGGCTGGACAATGGAACATTAAGTTTCGCAAACAACAAGCCCTCATATGTTTCAGGTTTTTATTCAATCTTTTTTTGTATCGGGTAGATGGAGAAAAAAAAAGGGTTTGGGGGGAAAGGGGGAAAAAAAAGTGATGAAAAATGCTTGGACTCTGAGAGGTTAAAGGGGTTGTCCATTAGTTTAAAAAAGTGACTGCTGATTGGTTGGGTGTAAAAAAACCAAACACAAACCCCCGAATTGAAATTTTTGATGATGCCCCGCTCCGGGGGCCACCCAAATGCTTTTTGGCCCAAAGACATCATGGGTTTATGGGTTCATGATGACTTTTTGAGGCCTGGGCTTGGGTGCCCAAAATCATGGGACGGGGGCACATGTGGGCATTTGGGTTGGGAAAACGTGGGGCTTAAAAGGGGGGATCCCCTCCCCCCCCCGCTAAAAACCCCCAAGAAAAGTGGGGGGGCGCAAAAGTTTTTGCTCATGAAATGCTTAAAACCCCCTCACCACCAAGCCACAGCCCAACCCCGTTCAATGGCCCCGTGCCCTTTAAAGCGTGTTCAATTGGCGTTCCCATGCTTTCTAGGAGCTGTTTGAAAAGTAAAAATCGGGGAACGCAAAAATAAAAGGCAAGTGACGAGCTGACGTCACTTGCCGAAACCACCCATTGATTTCAAGATTAAGGTTCCCCCATTAAGAAGAGCAAGAGCCGCATCCAAGGCCAAAGCTGCCAGGGAAGGGCAACCCGTTTTAAGGCCCCTCCCCCCGCCTGGGAGCCCCTTTTTTAAAAAACGAATGGACAATCCCTTTAAGGCAGTATTTCCGAAACTGCGGCTTTTCCCGCCCGTTGTAAAATGCAATTTCCCAGGAAAGGGATGAGATGTAGGGTTTGGGAAGGGACCCTAAAGCCGCCCGATCAGGTAACACCACATTCAGGAGATATTAGTCAACACAGAACCGTTTCGTGTATGAGGTCAGTGATATTACCCGAAAAACAGCTGGTTTCAATTTGCTTCGTCATTTCTTTTAAAAGGGTTTTAGGGCCCCTTACAATTTCTGGGCTAATGAGGGACACCCCCACTCAAACTAACGTCATGGCCCCATTCAGAACCTCACCTCCAGGCCCGGGGCCCCCTCTTGGCTCAACCCCGGCCTCTGATTGGTTTATTCTCTAACCGCAACCATTCGTACAGGTCGCTGATTGGCCAGCTTCTCTGTGATTACCAACATGCACTCACCGAGGCCGTTGATTGGTTTATCCTTTTACCAAAACCGCTCGCCTCGATCCTATCCTTCTCACAGAGATGGCTCCTGCCAGCTGAGGGCAGTTATTTCCTAACTGACGGCTTCTGCTTGTTCTGGCAGCTATTGGTCCTTTTTCTTCACAGTTCTGCACTGCCTTCTGAGGGGCTGGTTTTATTCGCTACAGTTTTTTTAAATTTTTAAAGCTGATTTGCACGCTTTCCCTTCTGAACCAGCCTTCTGATTGGCTGGTTTATTCGCTAACTGACAGCTTCTGTTCATTACTACAGCTAATTGGTTACTTCCTTCTAACAGTTACTGAACCAGCCTTCTGATTGGCCAGGTTATTCGACAACTGACGACTTCTGTTCATTCTGACAGCTGATTGGCCAGAACTCCATTCAAAACTAGAAATAATGCAGTGTCTAAAAAGCTGCTCGATGATTGGTTGTATCCGTTGGGAGACTTCAGAACGTAGAGGTGTAGCTGGAGCCGCGCTGTGATTGGTTCAAGGACATCTTCTGAGAGATGATTGGCTCCTGAGCCCTTATAGCAGTTGCAGGTACAAGAACCACCTGACAGCTTGAGTATAGTCATAGGGAGTAACCATGGCAACTAAACCAGTGGCACGGGTGCCATATTTCTGAGTGGGAGTCTTCTAGTCAGAACCTTGGGCAAAGCAGAAAAAATTGTGCTGTAAGGGGCCATTTACACAAAGTTATGGACTGTGAAGAAAATGTACCTGAAGGACACCGCAACGTAGCTGCTTTGCCCCATAGCCATCAATAAAACAAATGTAGTTCTATGTGGACTACAAAGCAGTGTAGGCTTTTCCTGCAGGACTGAAAGATATGGTTCATTATGCTTAGTCCTGCAGGAAAAATGTATACTGCCAGGAAACAGGGAAACTTTTGTCCACAAAAGGGCTAGGTCCTCTATTGTTTGCTATGGGACTGTGGCAGTAACGTTGTGGTTTTTCCCATTGTGGTAATTTTTTTCCACATTACTCCGATGGATACCTCGAGTGTGGCCAAGACACTGGGTGAGCACCGCCTAAGAAAAAACTGGCTGGGGCCACAGTACTGGTGGAAACTCGTGAAAAGGAGAACCACTTTTTTTTTTTTTTAAACATTATTTATTTAAGGTAAAAGAAAGAAAAGCTGACAGTTACAAAAAACAGTTATATATGTTATGCAAAAAATTTTAATAACGGGAAGTAAAGGAAAAAGAAACCAACCTGCAACAGAGGGGAGTTCGGGTAAAAAAAAAAAAAATAGACCGGCGGTATGTAATAAAAGATGAATCATTAATGGTTTACATTTAGATATAGGGGAAAGAATGGAGAGGAAGTATTTTTTGGTCAGTGAGAAGGTTTGAGCAGAATTAGATGATAACCGGGTTCCCAAAACGCCCTTCTTTTAAGACAAGTATGCGGGGGATCCGCAGCTTTAATTCAAAATGACTTTGAATTGATTTTATTGAGATTCAGAGAGGAAAGGGGATATGAAGGATTTCCAGGCCAGGGGATTGCTTTTTCGGACCGAATTAATGCTTTTGAAAATATGGTTCTTAAGGGGGGAATTTCAGAGAGCCCTATTCAAACTGCAAGATGGGGTTTTAGGTTTACGGGAAGCCCTGTTTCCAGATATCAGAGGGAACACGACCTCCAACTTTTTTTTTTGGGGGCACCCCACCAAAAATTAAATAGTTTTCCCAAAATTGACCACAACCTTTTTCCCAGCACAAACCAGAGGAGCCAGCTTCATATGGGAAGGCGGGTGGGTGACAAATACCATGAAGGTAAATTTTTTCGCTATTTCAGTGTGTTTAAAGGCATTTAAGAGTTTAGGGGCGGTGAAGGTTTTGTTCCCTGTTCAGAAAAAACTGTGTAGCTAATTTTCTTTTTCCCATTTAAGTGTATAAAGGATTTGTCCGAAACTAGTTATCAGTGACATATGGTAGAGCAAGGAAAAACCCTTTTTTCAAAGCCCTTTTTCTTGAAGAGAAATTTTGGTAGTCAATGGGGCAATAGGCGAGTGGGCCCAAATTTAAATTTAGAGATAAGATGTTAAATTGCAATTTGAAAAAAGTAGATGTTTGGTCTTTTTTAAGTTGTGAAAAAGCCCCAGGTCTGCAAAGGACTTTAAGATTCCTCCTCATGAAAGAACTGGTCAACTGAGACAAAAATCTAAATGGGTCCAAGACGTTGATAAAAGTTGTCATCCCAACAAATTTTAAATTTTTAAGGATGGTTCCTTTGAAGAAGACCCATGAGTTGCGAACTACATAATCTTTCCATAATTTAAAGAGGTCCGACAGGGATTGAAGGGGAGAAGAAGGGGTCGGGGCCCCCAGGATGGTGCTTTAAATGTATAGAAAAATGGGGGTGGGGAGAAAGAAGAGCCCTCTAAGAATGCCCCGGGAGAGGATGTGTCATTTTTACCATAAGGGAAGAGCTTGTTCTAAAAGGACGCAATGTTTTAATACTTGCAGGGTTTGGGGGCGGCCGGCCACCCTTTTTGTGGCTTTGGAAAAAAAGGGGGGTTTTTTTTTAAACCCTTTCCTTTTTTCCCTTCCAAATAAGTTTGTTAATCGTTGAAAGTAATTTTTGAATTGGGGGTTCTAATATAATGGTTACAAAGGTAAAAAAATTAGGGAAAAGAGACATTTTTAGGGTGTTAATTCTGGTATCCAAAATAATTGGAGTTTATTCATTCTT
>JAODAL010016941.1:0-79202 GCA_025379985.1 Phyllomedusa bahiana
GGGTGCATAACACTTTCATTCATACGGTCGTATTATACACTCCTCTATATCTATTTAGAACTGGTGTATCAGTACCAAGTAAAAAAAAAAATGGTGCCAGGAAATTCATAGATGTCGCCCTTTGTTTTTACTGTTCCTCTTCCCATTCAGGTTGCAGGGAGCTGGAGCCACTACAACCTGCCCTTGGTGCTAACAAATCCTCTCATGTCTTCTTAGAAAGGGACAAGCTCTCCTTAGGGAGAGCGCCTATATAGGCGCGTGGAGATTCAAAATTGCCTTGTGTACTCCACGAAGCATCTGCATATCACAAGGCATTATGGGAAAGGAGCTGAGAAGCTAAAAGCCCTCTTTTGGGTTGTAAAAAAATCCTCAATTTGCTTTTGACCCACTGGGTCTTTGGAAAGCAAAAGGGATATTAGCCAAGCCAGCATTACCCATCTGTATACAGCCCTTTCGGGTTGTTTTCCCCACGTCAGTGCAGAGCGATGCTGGCTTGGCTGAGTGGGAGGTAAAGAGTGGCTCAAAAAGGGAAGATCTCTCTTCAGGAAGAGCGCCTTAATAGGGTTGGAGATTCAAAATTTGGGCCTTTTGCACTCCACGAAGCATTCTGCATATACAAGGCATTATGGGAAAGGAGCTGAGAAGCTCAAGTGCTCTATAATGGATTTAACAATCCTCGATTTGCTTTTGACCCACTGGGTCTTTGGAAAGCTAAAGGGATATTTAGCCAAGCCAGCATCACCCATCTCTTTGCTTTCCAAAGACCCAGTGGCTCAAAAGCAAATTGAGGATTTGTTAAATCCAATACAGGGCGCTTGAGCTTCTCAGCTCCTTTCCCATAATGCCTTGTGACATGTCTCCTCAGTAATATATTGAATTTCCACAGGAGCACAGGAAGTTGGCCACATCTCCATATTTGTAATGTCTCTACCATTTGTTTTCTTTAATTGAAGAAGCGTCATAATTCAGTCCTGATGATTTAATGGTGGATAGAGGTAGACAATGACTTCAATTTATTAAAGGGGTTTTGCCACAATCTCATTTCCTACCTCCGGCATCCAGCTCTTCAGCTCTGTGTGCTCAGAAGGGGGCGTGTGTGATTTGTTTGAATTGCACATCATGTGACCCAGCAGGATGACATCACCAGGCCTTTCCGCTCTATAGTCAAAGAAAGGTCTGTTTATGTAAAGCATTGTGAGTAGCTGAGAGGTAAAGTTGTTGCCTCCAGGCACAAGGATCCTCGGTTCAAATCCCTGCAGGAACCAACCTTTTTTTTTTCTTTTTATCAATTGCACAGGGCCTCATTGAGGTTTCTTTTTTTTTATTTATTTGCACTGTTTGAAATAATTAAAGGAGAACAGAAGGAAAAGGGGGTTAGATGACAGCTCCGGGTTTGAACAATCAGTAGCTGCCTGAGAGGAGAGGTGATGTCTGAGCATGTGCGACCCGGGGTGAGGAGCTCTCAGCCTGGTCGTATCCCCTGGAGACAGCTGTAAAACAATGGATCACTAAAGGAGCAAACTAAAACAAAAAAAGGTGCGAATTTTTTAATAATAATGATGAATGGTGAAAATGTTTATTTCATTTGCAAACTTCTCACGTCAATTTTACTTTGCGGCAAAACCCCTTTAAGGCGTCCTTACTACAATGACGGAAAAGATTTATTCATTAGAGAAATAGTAGGAGAAGAAGTTCCAATATAATCAATGACGCTTTACGGTTACATGTTTCTTACATAGCCGTATTTTTTGTGATTCTTCTACAGGTGCAAAGAGGGCTACCACGGCGTACGATGTGACCAGTTCTTACCGAAAACGGATTCTGTACTATCCGATCCAAGTAAGTACAAACCTTCTAATCCGGCCTTGTATTAGGGCCAATTGTATTTGTTATGTTGGCGGCATTTTTTTTTCCTTTCTGGAAATTAAGAATTCATTGTAAATCCATTTTATATTAGATTGTACTGAGCCCCAATGAGGAAAGGCACAATTGTGAATGGTGACAATTTTCTACAACGCGGGGGTTTAAAAGAATACCCGCTATGTAAATGGATATAATAATATCCTCGTCTTAAATTATGTTTTGGAAACCCTTTGATTTACAGAGCCCGGGAATGAATGGAGCTCAAAAAAAATATTTTAAGTTTTTGTTACAAAATATAAACGCATAATCAGATTATAATTTATTGTACACTCACCGGCCACTTTATTAGGTACACCATGCTAGAAAAGGGTTTGGACCCCTTTTGCCTTCAAAACTGCCTCAATTCTTGTGGCTAGTTCAACAAGGTTTTTGCAACGTGTCAATTGGTACCAAGGGGCCCAAGAGTGCCAAGAAAATATTCCCCACCATGAACCACCACCACCAGCCTAAAACCGTTGATACAAGGCGGAGGATCCATGTTTCTGTTGTTAAAACGCCAAAATTCTAACCCTACACGAATGTCGCAGCGGGGAAATCGGACTCATCAGCCCGGGCAACTTTTTTCCAATCTTTACTGTCCAATTTCGATGGTTTGGGGAAAATTGGAGAATCTTTTCCCTGCTCTTAGTGAAAGGAGGGGCACCCCGGGTTGGTTTCTGTGCTGTGCCCATTGCCTAAAAGTTGGCCGTTCTGTGGTTCAGGATGCTCTTCTGCCTTTGGTTGTAACGGGTGGCTATTTTAGTCATGTTGCCTTTCTTTCAGCTCAACCGTCTGCCCATTTCCTTTGCCTCTGGCATCAACAAAAAGGATTTCCGCCCACAGGACTGCCCCTCACTGGATGTTTTTTTTTTCGGACCTTTCTCTGTAAACCCTTGAATGGTTTTGCGTGAAAATCCCCCGAGATCAGCAGTTTCTGAAATACGCCACCCCTTTTGGCACCCAAACCTGCCACGTTCAAAGGCACTCAAAACACCTTTCTTCCCCATACTGATGCCGGTTTGAAATGCAGGGATTGTCTTTACCCCGTCTCATGCCCAAATGCACTGGTTGCCGCAAAGTGATTTTTGTTAGAAATTAATGTTAAAAGCAGTTGGACAGGTGTACCTAATAAAGTGGCCGGTGAGTGTATTAACAGGATTTTTTACAAAAAATAGCATTAGAAAAAAAGTTAATTTGTAGCTTTATTTTGAATCTATATCACGTATATCAGAAATATTGTGGTCATATGGGTGTGGTACAGTTTAACGATGACATAACAAGTTTCTATGTTCTCTATTCTATTTTGTACTGTGGTACATACATACATCCTCGCACTATACTGAAGGGAGGCGCTATAGACCGCCAAAATGCTGCACCTCACAATCATATAAGGCGTATAGGACATGTGTACCACACTGTACTGTAGAGAGGCGCTATAGACCGCCAATCACTGCATGTCCTCAAATTAATTAAGAGGTACAGGGGGCATTTAGTAGCGCACTGTATTTTGTAGAGGAGGTGTAAGAACACTATCACTGCATGACCTCACTTTTTACATTGTAAGTGCGGTACAGGACAATGTAGTACTCATGAAAAGTTTAGGAGGCGTATAGACCAAAAGATACTGCATTTGCACCTCAAAAATACATTGAGCATACAGGACTGTTTTAAACTGCACTGTCTGTAGAGAGGGGCTAATAGACCACCAATTCACTGCAGGGCACCCTCCTAATTACATGTAAGAGCAGGTACCAATGTAGTACCACATGTACTGTAGGGGTGCTATGACCACCAATCACTGAAAGCACCTCATAATACATGTAAGAGCAAAAAAAGGGGAATGTATGCCAAACTGTCTGTGGGAGAGGGTATAGACCCCCTTTCACGCATGAAACCTCATAATACATGTAAGAGCAGTACGGGGACATGTTGTACTGACTGTATGTAGAGAGGCGCAAAACCCAAGATCATGCATGCCCCTCCTAATACATGTAAGAGCGTACAGGACATGTAAGTACCACACTGTACTGTAGGAGGCACTATAGACCACCAATCACTGCATGACCAAAATAATACTGAAGAGAGACAGGTATGTAGTACTGCCTGTATGTGAGGGTGCTAAGACCCAATCACGCATCACCTCACTAATACATGAAGAGCAGTAAGGACATGTATCCCGCATGCATGTAGGAGGCGCTAAAAGGCCACAATACTGCATGCCCTCACTAATACATGTAAGAGCAGTACAGGACATTTAGTCCCACACTGTACTATAGAGAGGCGCTATAACCCCCAAATACTGCATCACCTCACTAAAAACATGTAAGAGCAGTAGGGGGTATGTAGTATGCGCTTACTGTAGAGAGGTGTTTTGACCGCCAATCACCTTTGCCCCTCACTAAACATGTAAGGCAGTACAGGACATTTAGTACCCCCCTGTACGTGAGAGGTGCTATAGACCACAATCACTGCATGCACCCTCAATAATACATGTAAGGCAAAGGAAAATGTTTTACCAACTGACTGTAGAGAGGCGCTTTTGCCACCAATCACTGTATGCCCCTCATAATAATGTAAGGAGTACAGGACATGCTGTAAAAGGGGTATGCTCACATGGCGTGTTGGATCCGTTTTTGGATCTGTTTTTCATTAAATGAAAAACACAGTGAAGACTGCATCCAAACTGCATCCAAAAAACGGATCCAAAAACGCATCAATTGCATTTTTGGATACATTTTGCGGGTTTTTTTGGATGTGTTTTTGGCAGTTTTTCAATGCTTTCCTTTCAAATACAGACATTCAAATTTTAATCCAATGCGATTTTTGGAATCGAAAAGCGCATCCAAAACGTACCCAACACGTGCCCAAAACGTTTCTCAGGCTCCAAAAAGACTCCATTGTTTCTTGGGGGGTTTCACTTGCGTGAAAAGCAAGTAGAATTTACATGACAATTTTTAAAGGATCCCAAAAAACCGCAACCCAAAATATTAAAAAGTAAACACAATCGGCGATCATGTCTGAACGGAGATGCGTGTTTGATGTTGAAACTTATATAAATCACACTGCACATTGTTAGATGCTTTTTTTGGGGCAGTTTTTGGGTCCGAAAAGCAGATCCAAATATGAATCTGAAAAGCGCCGTGTGAACGTACCCTAAGGCTATGTTCACACGGCTTATTTCGGGGCGTATTTACGGCGTAATTACGTCGCAAATAGTCCTGAAATATGTTTCAAATACGTGCCCCAAAGTGTGGCAATATTTCGCGTTGAAATAAATTTCCCCCCTTCTTTACTTGGGGTTTTTTTTTTGCAAAATGCCTCAATAAGTGACAGGGGACTTAATTTTTACGAGTATTTACAGCGTATTTACGCCGAAAATACGTCGCGAAAAATACGCCTCGTGTGAATGACGGGCGTATTTTTACATGGAATCAAGCAAATCAAAGGGTTTTTATTTGAAATGTATTTGGGGGAGTATTTGCGGACGTAAATACGCCGTAAATACCCCCCAAAATAAGCCGTTTTTAAATAGCCTAACAGCGCTACATCCTGGGCTCCTATTCAGATCAGTATTCCCCGGAGCGAAAGCGTCCGATAGAAGTGACTTATGCAGTGAGAGCTATGGATTTACCGTCTGTGCGAGGCGTACTTCAGGGGCATCACAGCGCAATTACGTGCAGAAGTGCGCCGTACCAACATACCCTTAGATTACAACAAAAGCTACGGAAAAACACACCCAAACTTAGATAACGCACCACAATAACAGGGACAGAAAGTTATCAAGTTTATTTTGTACATATAGTTTGATATGCGTATGTTGCTAATAATGCAATACAATGTGTTATTGTGTATACTATAAGTGTTTGTATTAGAAGATATAATTACAACACTCTGACTATATATAAATATATTATATATAACTACACACACCACCAAACCCCCACACACACACCACACACACACACAAACACACAACACACACAACACACACACACCCACACACACACACAACCACACAAAATATAGATACATTTTAAAAAAGTTTTGTGTGTATAGGGCATTATGCCGGTTGGTTGGGAGAGGGGGGGGTTATTTCTCTTAGGCTATGTCTACACAGCATGGGCTTCTTGTTGGATTTTCAGCAGATTCAGTATTTAGAATCCTCCAAAATCCAACTCTAAACAGTGCCCCATAGACAGGAATACAAAATCTGTGCTGTAGTCTACAGAGGATTAATTTTTTTTAGGTTGGTTTTTGATCCCGGGGATTTTAAAACCTGTGTGTTTCTGTCGATTTTGTGCTTATTTTGGGGTCTTGGACGCCATTTTAACATTGCTGTGTAGACATTGCCTTAGGGCCCTGTTACAGGGGGGGGAATTTTTGGCACGATTTCGGTTGTATTTGAGCTTAATACGTGCGAGATGCGTGCAGAAATTAAGTAATCCCCAGTCTCATAGAAAATATAATTTTGCTCCTTCCCCCCTACAACACGATCGTATTTAGGGGGGGGAGATTTAAAAGGGCATGTCAATTTTAGCGGCGAATACCGGGGGTAATGAAAAACAATGGGGTGCCCACCTCCAACCCCCCACACCCCCCAGTCCCCCCCCCCCGCCGGGGGGTAAAACGCATATTAGTGCGGCTCTCGAAAGACACAATTTTTGGGCACGTAATTACATGCCCCCAAGGACTGTGGAAACATACCCCTTAAGGGGTTTCACACACTGGGGTTTTTTTATGCGTTTTTTTCAATGGTTTTTTGTCAGGGAAAGGGACAGCAGTTAATGTTGCACATTGATGCACAGAAATCGTGGCACAAATCGTGGTAAAAATCGTGATTTTACCACTAATTATGTGAAAACAAAAGGGCAGCATTAAAATGCCCGTTCCCCTTTCCCGCCCAAAAAAAACCCCTGGGGTGAAAAGAACCCTTTAAAAGCCCCGGTACCACGGCTTATTAAGCCCGGGAAAAAATGAAACCGGGTTTTCGCTCGCAAAATTCCCGGGGTTGAATTAAGGGGGGGGGGCGGGGGGGGAAAGGGGGGGGGGCCCGGTTCCCCCGGCCCTTAGAGGCGGGGAAGGGGGGACGGAAACCCCTGTTCTCTATGAGAACTGGTGGTTACTCGTAATGTGCGAAAGGATTTGGGGCCCCTACTGCAGGCATTTTCCCGGGCGCACAGTACGGGTTTAATCCGTTTCCCCCAAAAAAAGCCGTTGGTTTGGAACGGCACCCCTTTTGATCCGTTTTCCCGTGTGAAACAGCAGGAAACAGGCTCTTTACTGAAAAAGGGTTTAATTTTATGAGCGCACCTGGGGGGGGAGGGGGAGGAGAGCAGTCAAAGGGCCCCTGCGGCCGGGCAAAGGGGCAGGCTGTTAGGGGACAGTGGGCAGAAAAAGTAAGGGTTTCTTATGTTGTTTTGTTCGCTGGCAGGGAGACGCCTGCAGTTATCAAAATAGGGGAACCCTTTTTTTTAGTAGGGGGCCCGAGAGGGGGGGTGATTTTGGGGTTATAGTTTTCCCTTTTAAATTTTTTTTTGGGATCCCTTTGGGGAAAGGGTACTTTAACCGCTTGTCGGCTTTGGTGGGTGTCTATCCCCTCATTTTCCAGAAAAAACAAGGTTTGACCCCAAAAAAGGCTGTCCCTTTTGTCTTCCAAAACATTGATGTTTGTCCGTCTTTTCTTTTTCCCTAATGTAATGTTTGTCCCGGGCTGTTATCCCTACATTTAAGTTGGGGGTGGGGTGTCTCTTTTATACATGGGAATTTTTTGGCTGTCTCTCTTTTACATGTAAAGTTTTTGGGTGGCTGTCTCCCATACCCCTTTAAAGTTTGGCTGTCTCTCTAAAACATGTAATGTTTTTGGGTGTCTTTATACATGTAATGGGTTTTGGGTGTCTCTCTATAATGTAAAAGTTAGGCTGTCTTTTTCCCTACCCCCATGTTTTTGTTTGGCTGGCCCCTCTATTTCCCTACCCTTTTAATGTTAGGGTGTCTCTCCATACAGGGAATGTTAGGGAGTCTTCCCTACATGTAAAGTTTTGGGGGGGCTCTCCCATCCTTAAAATGAAAAGTTTGGGTGGCTCTTAAACCATACAAAGTAACGTTTGGGTGGGCTCTTTAAAATGTAATGTTTTTGGGTTTGGGGTTTTCCATAAATGTAATGTTTGGCTGGTCTCTATCCCCTTAAAGTAACGTTTTGGGTGGGTTTTCTATCATAATGTAACGGGTTTTGGTGGCTCCCCGATAAATGTAATGTTTTTCTGGCTCTCCTTTCAAAGTAAGGGTTTGGCTGGCTCTTTATCCAAAACTGTAACCGGGTTTTGGTGGCTCTCCTATCCATACAGTAAAGTTTGGTCTGGCTCTCTATCCATACATGTAACGTTTGGCTGGCTCTCTATCCATACATGTAACGTTTGGCTGGCTCTCTATCCATACATGTAACGTTTGGCTGGCTCTCTATCCATACATGTAACGTTTGGCTGGCTCTCTATACATGTAATGTTTGGCTGGCTCTCCATACATGTAACGTTTGGCTGGCTCTCTATCCATACATGTAACGTTTGGCTGGCTCTCTATCCATACATGTAACGTTTGGCTGGCTCTCCATACATGTAATGTTTGGCTGGCTCTCCATACATGTAATGTTTGGCTGGCTCTCTATCCATACATGTAATGTTTGGCTGTCTCTCTATACATGTAATGTTTGGCTGGCTCTCTATACATGTAATGTTTGGCTGGCTGTCTCTCTATCCATACATGTAATGTTTGGCTGTCTCTCAATACATGTAATGTTTGGCTGGCTGTCTCTCTATCCATACATGAAATGTTTGGCTGTCTCTCCATACATGTTTGGCTGGCTCTCTATCCATACATACATGTAATGTTTGGCTGGCTGTCTCTATACATGTAATGTTTGGCTATCTCTCTATCCATACATGTAACGTTTGGCTGTCTCTCTATACATGTAACGTTTGGCTGTCTCTCTATACATGTAACGTTTGGCTGTCTCTCTATACATGTAACGTTTGGCTGTCTCTCTATACATGTAACGTTTGGCTGTCTCTCTATCCATACATGTAACGTTTGGCTGTCTCTCTATCCATACATGTAACGTTTGGCTGGCTCTCTATACATGTAACGTTTGGCTGGCTCTCTATACATGTAACGTTTGGCTGGCTCTCTATCCCAACATGTACTTTTGGGCGGGGTTCTTAAAATACAGTAACGTTTGGGCTGGCTCTTACCCAAAATGTAACGTTTGGGCGGCTCTCTACCCAATACAGTAAGTTTGGGCTTCCTTTTAAATGAAACTTTGGCGGGCTCTCTAAAAACATGAACGTTTGGCGGGGCTACTATCCATAATGTAACGTTTGGGGCTGGTCTCTATCCAAAATGTAAATTTGGGGTTGGCTTCTACCATACATGTAACGTTTGGCTGGCTCTCTATCCATACATGTAATGTTTGGCTGGCTCTCCATACATGTAACGTTTGGCTGTCTCTCTATCCATACATGTAACGTTTGGCTGTCTCTCTATCCATACATGTAACGTTTGGCTGTCTCTCTATCCATACATGTAACGTTTGGCTGTCTCTCTATCCATACATGTAACGTTTGGCGGGCCTTTTCATACTGTAAGTTTGGCTGGCGCTCTTCCCATACAGGGTAACTTTTTGGCTGGCGTTTATCCTACAAAAAACTTTTGGCGGGGGCGCTTTTCCAACATTAACGTTTGGCTGGCGCTCAACATGAACGTTTGGCTGGCGCTCTCTCATTAACGTTTGGCTGGCTCTTTAATTAACGTTTGGGGCTGGCTCTCTCTACATGTAACTTTGGCTGGTCCCCCTTATACAGAATGTCTGGCGTCTCTCCATCCATATATTTTTTGTTTGGCGTTCTTGTATATCCCAACGTGAGCGGGGCGTAACTTTAAGCCCCGGACCTGTGGAAAAAGGAAAGGGGCCCCCCTATGTTTTGAGTTTTGGCATCCCCTTACTGGCAAAAGGGTTTTGGGCCCCCTCGGGGCTGGGGGGCTGGAAATAAAACGGGGCCCTCTGAAACCCCCTATAGCTGCACCCCTGTGAGGGAGAGGTTTGTGAAGACTACAAAGAGATCCCATGTACATCAAATCCTTAATTTGCTCCTGTGTGTTAAAATTGGAAAAAATGGATGTACAGGCCGTCCCCGGGTTATGAAAGGGGGGAATGTAGGGTTTTTTCTTAAAAAGAATTTGTATGTAAGTCGGAACAGGTGATTTATTAAAAGTAAAACAGCAAAGAAATTTTTTTTTTTTTGTTTTTAAAGTGCAGGGGAAGGGTTTTTTTCATTTTTTTCTGTCTGTGCCCCTGTGAAGATGATTTCACCTCTTTATTCCCTGGTTTCTGTGGGGATGCGGAACTTGTCGTTCCACAGCTATTTTCGCTGTGGAACATGCCCGCATTTCCAAAACAAGTTTCCCTTTTTACTGCAACTAGGGGGGGCAGATGTAAGGGGCATCGGTTTTTCAGGGACTGGGCGTATTGGAAAAAAAAAAAAAAATCAACTGAAAATTTTTAGGGTTGTTCCAAAATGATAAAAAAAAAAAAACACGCCAAAATTTTTTGGGGGGAAATTCACAGCTCAAGTTTTTTTTTTTTTCGAGTAAGTAAGTCCCATTTTTTGTATGTTTTTTATGGGCACCCCATGGGATTTCGGCGGTTTCAGTACGCAACCAATTTCATTGTGTTTTTTATCGGGAGTCGCGCTGATTAGTGCCCCCCTTTCCCCAAAGGGCGGGGGGGACGGGCCCGCCGGCCCCATAGGGGAAAAGCGTTTAAAATCATAACATTTACACTTACTCCCCGCCCCGTAAAATACGTTTGTTTTGTACAAAGGGGAGGGGGCGTAATCCATAGTTTCTCTATGAGAAATTTGGATTTCCGACTTACATTCTAATTTTGATCTGTGGCCCCAAAGTTTTTTAGAGCCGGAAAAAAATGGGGGCCACAAATCAGATGGGATTGGTCCTCAAAATCCTCCTGGGTCTAAAACATGGGGCCCAAGAAAACAGATAGCATGGTCCTCAGCTTCCTGCTTCCAAACATGGGGCCTGCAAAAATCAGACAGCCAGTCCTCAGTCCTCCTGGGGTCTATAAAAATGGGCCCCCAGATCAAATTTTTATGTCCTCAGCCTTTTCCCCCTGCTCTATAACATGGGCCCCCCAGATCAATAGCATGTCCCCCCGGGTTCCTCCTGCTCTATAACAAGGGGCCACAGATCAGAAAAAGAAAGTCCCCGCCCCCTCCTGCTCTAAAATGGGGCCAACAGATAGATGCATGTCCTCAGTCCTCCGCTCTATTTAAAATGGGGCCACAAATCAGATTTGAGTCCTCCCCCCCCTCCGCTCTATAACATGGGGCCACGATCAGAAAGGCATGTCCCCTTAGCTCCTCCTGTTTTAAAATATGGGGCCACAGATCAGATAGCTTTCCAAAACCCCCTCCTGTCTATAACATTGGGGCCCCAATCAGATAGCATGTCCTCAGCTCCTCCTGCTTTTTATAACATGGGGCCACAGATCAGATAGCATGTCCTCAACTCCTCCTGCCTATAACATGGGGGGCCGGTGCAGATCAGACAGCATGTTTCCCCAAACTCCCCCCTGCTCTAAACATGGGGGCCCCAAAAATCAGAATAGCATGTCCTCAGCCCCCTCCTGGGTCTATAAAACCAATGGGCCCCCGTTCCCGATAGCATTCCCCCGGCTCCCCCTGCTCTATAAATTTGGGCCCCCAGATCAGATAGCATGTCCTCAGCTCCCCCTGCTCTATAAAATGGGGCCCCCCAGATCAGAAAATTCATTCCCCACCCCTCCTGCTTATAACATGGGGGGCCCCAGAAACAATAAGGGATGTCCTCAGCTCCCCCTCCCTATAACATGGGGCCCCAATCAGATGGCTGTCCTTAAACTCCTCCTGTTTTATAATGGGGCCACAGAATTTAATTGCGTTTTCCCAGCTCCTCCTTTCCTTTTAACAAGGGGGCCCCAGATCAATACATGTCCCCCCGCCCTCCTGCTCTATAACAAAGGGGGGCCCCGATCAGATAGCGTGCCCATTTCTCCCCCTCTATAACCAATGGGGCCCCAAACAGATAGCAGTCCCCAGGGGCCTCCTTCCCCTATAACCCTGGGAGCTTTCAGATCCCGAATAGCATTTCCTCAGCCCCCCTGCTCTATAACATGGGGCTACAGATCAGATAGCCCTGTCCTCCAGTCCTCCCGCTCTATAACCCTGGGGCTACAGACCCGATGCATTCCCCGTCTCCCTGTTTATACAAGGGGGTACAGATCAATATTATGTCCCCAGTCCTCCCGCCCCCTATTAAAAAAGGGGCCCAAAAAAAAATTTAGATAGCATGTCCTTAGCCCCCTCCCGTTTTATAACAGGGGGTACAGGGTCCCTTAGCGTGTCCTCAGCCCCCTCTTGCTCTTTTAAAAAAAGGGGCCCACAGATCAGATTTAAAATTCCTCAGCTCCTCCTGCCTATAACCCTGGGGCCCCGGAAACAGATTGCATGTCCCCGGGTCCCCCCCTTTTCTAAAAAAATGGGGCCAACCCCCCCCCCCCCCCCCCCCCCCCGATCAAAAAGCATGTCCTCCAACCTCCCCTGCTCTTTAAAAAATGGGGCCCCCCGATCAAATAGCAATTTTCCCCCAGCTCCCCCCTGTCTATAAATGGGGCCACAGATCAGATAGCATGTCCTCAGCTCCTCCTGCTCTATAACATGGGGGCCCCAATCAGATAGCCAAATTTCCCCAAATCCCCTTCTCTAAACATGGGGCCACAGATCAATAGGCCCAAGTCCTCACCCTCCTGCTCTATTAAAAAAGGGGCCACAATCAATTGGGTGTCTTAGCTCCTCCGTTTTAAACATGGGGCCCAGAACAGATAGCGTGCCCCAGCTCCTTTCCCGCTCCCATAAACATTGGGGGCCCCAGATCAGATAGCATGTCCTCAACTCCTCCTGCTTTTAAAACATGGGGGCCCCCCAGGGTCAGATTGCGTGTCCTCAGCTCCTCCTGCCTATAACATGGGGGCCCCAGATCAGTTTTTAAAGTCTCAGCTCCTCCTGCCTATAACATGGGGCTTGCAGATCAAAATAGCATGTCCCCCAGCTCCTCCTGCTCAATAAAAATGGGGGGGTAAAAGATCAGCTAGCAAGTCCTTCCCGCTCCTCCGCTCCAAACAAGGGGCCAGACCCGATACATGTCCTCGGGTCTCCTGCTTTTTTTGCAGGGGCTCAGATCAGAAAAATTTTGTCCTCAGCTCCTTTCCGGCTCTTTAACAAGGGGAAAAGTCAGAAAAGCAAAAAAACCCTTTTTGCCTCCGTTTTATAAATGGGGGGCCACAGATAAATAGTGTGTCCCCAGCTCCCCTTTCTCTATAAATGGGGCCCAAAAGATCAGATAAAAATGTCCTCAGCTCCTCCTCCTATAAAAATGGGGCCCAAAAGATCTATAGCATGTCCTTAGCTTCCCCCTTTTTTTTATAACATGGGGGGGACCGATCAGATACGTGTCCTCAGCTCCTTTCCCGCTTTTAAACAAGGACCATAGATCAGATAGCGTCTTTAGCTTCCCCCCTGCTCTATTAAGGGGCCCGGAATCGATACCCCTGTCCCCAGCTCCTCCGCTCTAAAACAAGGGCCACGATCAGATAGAAAGTCCTCAATTTTCCTCCTGCTCTATAACATTGGGGGCCCCCAAAATCAGATAGGGATGGGCCCCCAGCACCTCCTGCCCTTAAAATGGGGACAAAGATCGATAGCTTTTCCTTAAACTCCTCCTGTTTTATAAACATGGGGCCAAAAATCAGATACGTGTCCCCCCAGCCCTCCTGCTCTAAAAACAAGGGGCCAAGAAAAGATACGAAAAATCCTAGCTCCCCCCTGCTTATAAAAAGGGGCCACAAAATCAGATGAAAAGTCCTCAGACCCTCCCGCTCTATAAAAATGGAGCTTGCAGACAGATAGCATGTCCTCAACTCCTCCTGCTCTATAACCAAAGGGGCCAAAAGACCCGATAGCCTTTTTCCTCAGCTCCTCCTTTTTTTACAAACATGGGGGTAAAAGATCAAAATTTTTTGTCCTCATTTTCCCCCTGCTCTATAAAAATGGGCCCCCAGACAGATAAACATTCCTTAGCTCCCCCTTTTATATAAAATGGGGCCCCGACAGATAACATGTCCTCACCTCCTCCCGCTCTTAAAAATGGGGCTACAGATCAGGAAGGGGAATGTCCTTTCTCCTCCTGTTATTATAACCAAGGGGGGAACAGGAAACAGATAGCGTGGGGCCCCCAGCTTCCCCCCTGCTCTATAAACAAAGGGGCCATAAAATCAGATTTGCATGTCTTGAGCTCCCCTTTCTCTATAAAAATGGGGGCCCTAATCAGGGAAAAAAAGTCCTCAACCCTTTTTTCTTTTAAAATGGGGGAGATCAGAAAGCATGGCCTCGGCTCCCCTTGCTCTAAACATGGGGCCACAAGTCAGATGCTGGCCCCGGGTCCTCCTGCTCTTTAAAAATGGGGGCCCCCCAATCGATAGTAGTTTCCCCAGCTCCCCCTGCTCTATAACATGGGGCCACAGATCAATAGCCCTGTTCCTCAGCTCCCCTTTTCTAAACAAGGGGGCCCCGCAGTAGATAGAAGTCCTTTAGCTCCTCCCGCATAAAAACATGGGGGCCCGCAGAACAGAAAAGCATGTCCTCAGCTCCTCCTGGGTCTAAACATGGGGCCCAGATCAGATACATGTCCCCCAGCTCCTCCTCCACTATAATATGGGGGGGGACAGATTTAGATAAAACCAAAAGTCCTTTAGCTCCTCCTGTCTATAACATGGGGGTACAGATCAGATATTATGTTTCCTCAGTCCCCTGCTTTTATAAACCCTGGGGCCCCCAGGGTCAATAGCATGCCCCCAAGCTCCTCCTGCTCAAAAACATGGGGCCAAAAAGATCCCGATACATTTTCCTCAGCCCTCCTGCTCTAAACATGGGCCCCCAAATCAGATAGCAGGTCCCCCGTCCTCCTTTCTCAAAAAACCCTGGGCCCACATATCAGATAGGGAGTCCTCCCCCCTCCCCCGCTCTATAAAATTTTGGGGGCCCCAGGGTCAGGGTAGCGTGTCCCCAGCTTTCCTCCTGCCTTTAAAAGGGGCCACAAAAATCAGATAAACATGTCCCCCAGCTCCCCCTGCCTATAAACTGGGGGCCTGCAGAACGATAGCATGTTCCCCCACTCCCCTGCTCTATAACATGGGGCCACGATTAGATAAACATGTCCTCACTCCTTTCCCGCTCTTTACCATGGGGCCGCAGATCCCAATTTGTATGTCCTCAGAAACCCCCTGCTCTATAACAAGGGGGCCCCCAGATCCCCAAAAAAAATAGTATTTTCCTTCAGCACCCCTGTCTTATAACATGGGGGCCCCCAGATCAGAAAAGAATCATGGTCAATTTAAAGGGAATTTTTTCATTTTTACCCCCCTTGGGTTTCTGTTTATAAAAATTAAAGACATAAAACCACCGCTTTCGATATTGGGGATAGCTTGTTTGCAAAAAATTTAAAAACTAAAAAAGGAGCCTGTGAAACCCCGCAGGGCGCTCCACGAGATGAACATTTTTTCGGCAAAGGGCTGCCTTTTTAAAGCTTAGTGCTTAATATATTTCTTGCAGGGGGGGGGGAATTTTTTATACAGTAGCTTGGTGAATTTTTGCTTTGTATAAGATCAATTCAGCCCTTTGGGTAAAAAGCAGATTTGTGGGGGCGCCCCTTTTTCTCTGAGGCTTAATTTTAAAAGATAAAGCTATCAACCTTTGGTTAAAAAGTAAGAACTTGCACGTGGTTAACACAATAAGTAATAACGTAGGAGATAGGATAACGCCAATTACAATAACGTCGTTGACTGGTTTTCTTTCTAAGGGGAAAAAATCATTTTTATCACCCTTTAAAGGGGCCCAATTAGATTTGTATTTGATAGGAAATTGACTCTGCTTTCAATTCCAAGGTCATGAATGCATTCCCAGGAGGGATTAGTGGTGGTGCCCAGAGTCACCGCAGATAAAGAGTCATATTGTCAAAGGAGCAGAGGATGACACAGTCATTAGAAGCCAAACAAGTGATAATAACTCTGGTGGGATTCCAGGAGGGTAAACAAATAAAACCTGGCTAAACCTGCCGCATCTGTCATGCAAAGCAAATAGCAATGCATGCTATGGCTTAGAAAAGTGGAATTCACAATGGACATAATAAGGAAGAAAATCACAGTAAGAAATGCTCTGTAGAAAGGTGTCACATAGAAGACGGCTTAGGGGCAATTGAATTACTGCGTAGAAATATGTGAAAGGACAGTATACACATCTTTCGCATGATTTTTTTTACACAGAGGGGGCGTCCTTTACGTCCGGAGGAAAGAATATCACAGGAAAGAAGTGAATCCTATTGTAAAATATAACTTTTATTGATATTTTATGAAAATAAAAACCTGTGTACTCAGACCCTACCTAAAGTAGAGCTATCGCCCCGAAAAGGGCGGCCCTACTCATGCACTTTCTAAGCAACCCTAGAAATCCCTAGGACAGAGAGATAACGTAACCAAAACAGAAAGAACTACTATGCTGGGAAAATGCTTGAAAGGGTAATACAAATATATTTAAAGGGAAGCTGTCACATAGATTATGCCCCGCTTGCTGAGGGCAGCAGAAGCTAGTGTCAGACGTGCTGTTTCCATCGCTGTGTCCCTTATTCTGTAAGATGCTGTAGTTTTCGAGTATTTAATGCTCAATTCTTATTCATGAGCAGGTGTTGGCTCCACCCACCAAAGACTATCCCCACCCACCTGGCAGTTATTCACGTATCTAACTATTCAAAGTAATAGGTTAATCAGTTGAGGTGGGCGGGGCTAGCTTCAGGTGGGCGGGGCATGAAAAAAACTGACTCTTTTCATACCTTTTCTGGCTGAAACTGCAGATTTGACACAAATACTCTAAAACCCCAGCATCTGCAGAAAAAGGGAACGGGGCTAAAAAAACCCAGGGGGACACTTGCTTGTGTGCCCCTCAGCAAGGGGGGCATCATTTGTGCAGGTTCTTTTTAAAGGAATTCCCCCAAGCATAAGCTATGATAAAACTATGATATAATGAAAAAACAAAAAAACGCATTTACATTGTACGAAAAAAGACCCCCCGTACGTTACACCGATACTAAAAAAGTATCCCCAAAAGGGTACCCTTCCCCAATGTTTTTCCCCAAAAAAATTTAAAAGGGGCCCACATTATGAAAACTGTTTAGGTCTAAAACCACTCTTTTGCCCCATAGTAACCTAGGGGCAAAAAGTGAGTTTTAGACCAAAAGGTTCATACATGGGGCCCCAAAAGGGTTCATAGGGAGAGGTAAAAAAATCCAAAACTTTCTGGTTTATCATAAGTTAAAAAAATGACACTAACTAAAGGATGTAAACAGGTTGTAAATTATCAGGAAAATGGCCCTATAATCACCTCAACCCCTGAAAAACTACAGGTACGGAGGGAAACATATATAATGCCTAATTCACTATAGTGTATTAGGTTTCCCTATGGAAGCTTTCCATGGCCTGATAAAGATCTGGTTGCGTTCAACTTATTTCCCTACAGTGGCAAGTCCCCCGGGGGAGGAAATAATGGCAATGATAGTTTCACCATCATCAAAGACATGGAATCTTTACTGGAAGTCTCCATCCACACAACGAGTACTTCAAGTCGGAATCCATGCGCATTCCAATTTTTGTAAACCATGTCCTTGGCTCAAAATGAAAATCCACGTGTAGTCACAAATTTTTTTTTTTTTTTTTTGGATTTGAAAAAAAGACTTTTTTTCTAAATAACCCAGAACACGTTGATTCTTCCACCATCTTCTAGGTCAAAAGACACGTTCAAAACATTTGTATGTCAGTTCCACGTCCCAAACCCCATAGAAATGACTGGGACTTGTTTTATGACTGTGGAATCTGATGGGGAAAAAAAAAACTACCTAAATCCACATATATTACATTGAAAGTGGTCCCGACAAGATTTTCAATGGTAGAATCCAACAAGTATTTTCTAGTCATTGTGTGGCTGTACCCTAAGAGCAATTATAAAACTTGCTGCCGAAGGTTGTGAGGGGGAGTCCTTGACCAAGTTCCCAAAAGGGTTTACAGGGCTTTTTTGAAAAAAATGAAAGATAGGTCATGTTTCTCAATCCAGTCCCCAGACCCACCAACAGGTCATGTTTTCAGGATCTCCCACAGAATGCACTGACAATAATGATATCACCTGTGCAACACTGAAGAGGTCCTGAAAACTTGGCCTGTTGGTGGGTCTTGAGGACTGGAGTTGAGAAACACTTTCATAGGTAATGGGGGACTAAATTCTGGAGATAGGACCTTGATCTTAGATTTTTTCTTCTTGTATGGAACAAATGGCACCCAACTCGATGGGGTTTTGCCTTCCTCTCATTGGGATAAAATAGAGTCTTGTTTTGGAATATTCCAGGGACATTTGGGGCATATGGTTTGTTTTTCTCATCTGTGGTTCCACTTCCAGATTAATATATATCTGAGGTAGTTTTGATTATCTGCGAAATACCTCATCAATGACGATGATATTAACTTTACTTTGGACCTTTATGTTGAGATGTTTGTATATAATAAACATATAAACTATACAGTATATATATAATTTATTGTAATGGGGTCAGCTTGGTGGTATAGCAAAGTCCCAGGGCAATAGAGACACTGACAGTCTTTACGTCCAAGCTCAGTTCTCTTCCGGCATTTATTTGCAGATACAAGACATATGTTAAAACGAAACGATACACAAAATAAAGACCTGCTCGTCCGAGCACTAACTAAACAGTAGTTTTCCTTACTATAGTCTTGGTGTTGCATGCATGTAGTCTCTTAGGCCCCAAACTTCCTGGCCTGTAATTGCAGACACACCTACTCACCCCACTAGCTGACTTATATAAGCCAGCTAAACCCTGGACTGGAACACGGGGAGCAGTCACCCAACACTTTGACTTCTCCCGGTAAAAGCCATCCCAGAGTACTCTGTGTTCACACAGCTAAACTAAACTGCTAAACATGTGCTAACTACCTACTGTAGTTTAGCTGACACAGAACAAAGTGACGATGTACATGCATATATATGAGTATATATATATATATGTATTCGCGTATATGTATATATATATATATATATATATATGCATATATGTGTGTGTATATATATATATATATTTATATTTAGGTATATGCGTGTATCTGTGTGTATGTATATATGATTTTTTTTCTTTCAATTTTGATTTATTATAAGTTCAGTTTCATACACCTGTGGTAGACCTGAATTCATGAAACCAATCAATTTTGGAGGTCAGTACCATCGCATATTTACCTTTTTGTCTAGTTTAGTTAAACTGAACATTTTTGCCAGTTTTTTTTTTTTTTTAATAACAAAACAGTTTTTTAGTTGTCGTTTAATCAAGTTGACCTTTTCCTTTCACCACACTCTGAAGACGCCATTGTGATTAAACCCGATGTTTGCAAAGTAATAAGTTAATAAAGAGTTTTTTTTCTTTTTTTTTCATTTTAAAAAATTAAAGCACTCGAGTTGGGCCGTGGCCAAACCGGTGGCTTACAGGAAAATTTCTCTCATAACAACTGACATTTCGTGCCACTTAGAGGACCTTAAGTGTCATGAAAGTGCGAGCAATCAAAGATGATTTTGCCTAATTAATTATGCTGGGTAGAGCTTAGCTGAGTAACTCCTGATGCTTGAAATAGGACATCTGCTTGAAATCACTTGTTGGAAGCTCCGACGCGCTATTGCCCGCTGTTTGACAGGTAGATTGTGCATAGATGACCTTTGCTTAGCAACATCTATTATCATGAAAACAAATTGTGGACTATAGCATTTCTTTTGTATGTTACCACTTTATCTAGAGGTGAGTTATAGACAACCATGCATTACCTCAAATACAGGCAGCGCCCCCCACTGGAGGGGTAACAAGGGTTTAACTAGTGAATTACCCATTTAATGCCTTACCAGTTTATGTTATGAGTGACACAATTATAGATATGGCATATTCTGTGTATCTTAATCCCTAGAAGCTCTAGGATTCGTCTATATAATATACGAAAATCTAAAGAGATACCCACCATGTTGATTTTCCCCGTTAAAAAACCAATGCAGACCAAGGTAAATTGAAGACCTTTTTTACCAAATACAATTTTTTTTGCCGACCCTTATTGATTTTATTATTTTTGGAAATTAAACCGGGGGTTGGGGACTTGGGGTCCCTGCTTTTTTTTTGTCTTTTTCATCAGCACAAGGGGCTTTTTTTTAATCTTTCTTACAAAAAAACTTTTGACCCCTTGAGAGCCCCTGGGAGCCCGCTGTTGAAAATTTTATTATTAAAATTTTTTATCATTTAAAAGGGAGAAATTTTGGAAAAAAAGCAGAGGCGGGAAAGGGCAGTCATTTCTGAAATGTTTTCCCCCTTAAAAAAGGGGGGTAGGGGCCCTAATTGGTTTTTTTAAAAAGCAAAAACCCCCGGGAAACAATCCTTTATGAGGGAAAAAAAAGCCTTTTTTTTAAGGGTGAAAATCTGTTCTTTCTTTCTTTTTCCCCCTTACCCTTTAATTTTTTACTTAAAAATTTAAACGCCCAAAAAAATCAGCTTTAAATGATTTGGGAAAGTTTTGTGCTGTTTGGGGTTTTTGGCCCCAGTGTTTTGGGGGGGTTTTCTAGCTTTTTTCAGGATAATGTGGTTTTTAAAAGTTAGGTGGGAACCCCTTTGGGCAAAAAAAAAAAAAAAAAAATGGGCTATAGCAAATTATCTTTTAAAGGGGTTTTTCTCACAACAAGGTTTTGGGTCTTTAAAAGTTTTTAAAAATTTTTGCAACCAAAAAAAAAGGGCACTTTTTTTAAAAATGTTCCAAATTACCCGTTTTCCCCCACCTTATTCCTAGATATCCCCTCTTGATGGGCTGCATCAGCTCCCGGGTTTGCTATAGCTACGGGCCTGTTTGATCCCCTATGTTTGGGGCCCCCGCCCCAAGGTTTTTTAACTGGTTCTATACTACAGACCTGTTAAGGGCCCCCCATGGTAGGCTTTTCAGTGGGTGGGTTGCTATACTAAAGACCCCGTTTGATCTCTCCTGATAGTCTTTCCCCAAACACTGATTTTCCCAAAGCACAGACTTTTTTTTCTCTTTTCCCGATAATTTTTGGGTGCCCCGCATGGTTTTTCTTAAAAACTACCCGACCTGGGTTTTATTTTCCAACCTGATTAAAAACCTTTCCGGGGCCCGGTTTCAAAAGTAAAGACCTGGCTTCTTTCACGCAAACCTAATAGAAAACCAATTTAAACACCCCCTTGAATTCAAAAAGGGAAAAACCCAAGGGAAAAAAGGAATGAGGTTTAGATGAAACAATTTTTTGGGGAGGGCAACCCACTGAAATTTCCCCCTTATTAAAAAATTTTTTAAAAGGTTTTTTTCCCCCCAAACATTAAAGGCAAATGGGAGGGGTTTGCCCCAGAACAATGTGGTAAAAGGGGGTGCAAAGGTTTTTTCAGGGGGCCCCTTGGCCCTTTAAAAAATCAAAATTAGCCCGAAAGCTCTTCATTTTGAACAGAGGTGGTTAGGGGGTTTGGCCCCATTTTAAAAAATAGAAAATTTCCAAGTACTACTAAGGTGTGGGCTTTGGTTTTTACTTGGACCCCTTTGTTTGAATTGAAAGGGAAGGGTTTTTTTTTGGGTTCCTTTTCCAAGATTTGGTTCAAGTCTCGATGGTGAGACCCGCACCTATGACACATTGAAGTTATATCTATAAGATATGCTATAAATGTTTTTTTTAAATTTGGTTTAAAAAAGTGGGAAAACAAACCGTTTGGGGAAAAGTTAGGTTTCCGGGGGTTTGAACATCTCGATTTTCTCAAAGGGGAAAAAATTTTTTTTTCTTTTTCGGGGTAAAAAATTTGAAAATTGCCCTGGCGGGTTTGGCACACCCCCCCTTATTAATGTTTTTTCAGCACCTTTCTGCCCCTTTGGCGAAACCCCCCCAATCATGCAGGGGCACAGAGGAAAAATGCAAAAACATAAAACGTGAGGTGTAGGGGACTTTTCCCTTAATAAAATCACGACCAAATTTTTATTTTATTTCACTGTATTTTTGTTCTGAAAAATTCCTTTTTCAGCTTACCCTGTACTTTTCATTTTTCTGAGTCTGCTTGCTTTTGCAGCAGGCACAAGATTTGTTTATTAGTGATTTTTTTAAAAAGGAAAAACTGCTATTTAGATTAGTTAGTTTGTTAGGTATTTAGTTTTTGGAGGTGTGCAGCAAGCTTAGGGGAATCAAGACTTCGGGTTTGATGCATTTTCCCCCTCCATAGACAGGATTTAAGGGGGAAAAATTTTGGGATTGCTGGGTGCATCTTTCCCCAAAAGGGAGAAGCTTTTATTTGGTTTATTTTTTTGAGGGTAAAATAAAAGCCTAAGGCCCTTTTTTCCACACGGGCAATTTTTGGGAAGTATCTCCCCCGTATTTCCCCGCCGGGACGGCCCCATAAAAAATGGGGCAGTAACCCTCCCAGTCCCTTTCGGTAATTCCCCCTTTCATAGAGCGGGGAGAGGGAAATGACATGTCAATTTCCAAAACGGCGTTTTTACCGTGTGGAAAAAATGAATGTCTATGGGGTTTCTACGGGCTGACCCCGACCCTATTTCCCCCCCCCCCCCCCCCCCCGCTCGTCCGCTCCCAAGGGACCGGCATTAATTTGGGGCGAATACGTCCCTGGGGAATTACACCCCTTTTTGAAAATAGCCTAACTTCATATTTCATTTGGAAAAAAATATTATACCCGATTGGGCCGGATTTGCCCAAATCAAACTCAAAGCCCCAAAAAATTTTTGTTTTTTCAGTTTGGGGGGTGAAATCATTTTAAAACACACAGTGGGTTTATATTTTCCATACAATCAAATATTTTTTTAAATAGGGGTTTTGGGTTTGGGGAAAATTTTTTGCCAACATTTCCAGGCCAAAATTTTCTTTTACTAAGTTTTTTCCACGTTTTCCAGTTTTCTGTTAAAGGATGGTATTCAAGCTTCTCACCTATATAGGTATAAAAATTAACTCGAACATCTTCTCCCATTGACTTTAATGGGGTTCGAATCGAACCTCGAACTGAACACCACAACTGTTCGAACTTCGACTTGAAATCGAACATTTCACTGTTCTCTCATCTCTAGTAAGAAACCCCTTTAACTGATACAATATTTTAGTTGTCTGCTCATGGACATGACACAGCTGTATTCAGAATGTTACGTAGTGGCCCAAAGAGTCCTTGTTTTCCCTTTGGAGGCATTGAATCTAGGGAATAAAAGCTCCATAATGTTTAGTGGAGTAGGACATGCCACATATTGTCATCTGTGTGATTTCTATACGACCTGGCATCAAATCATGTAGCTCAATAGTAAATCAAAAGCATAACGAGATATATCGTAGCCCCATGTACCGCTATGAGCATGTCCCCACGGCACGGGTTTTCGGCCGGTTTTTCAGCCGGTTTGCGGTTTTTCACACCGCTTGAAAAACCGTCCGAAAATGAGCACAATGGTGCTCTACGGAAAACCCGTGCAACAGTCCCCACTGCACAGGTTTTCCGTCAGGCGGTTTTGCCGCCCGCGGTCCGGCGGCAATACATTGAACATGTTCATTCTTCCGTCCGGTTTCCGGACAGAATATGAACAACTCAATGGGAGGGGGAGGGCTGTTCTCTGCTCATCGCGGAGAAAAGCCGTCCCCCCCCCGCGGCCGTGGGACGGCCGCAAAACCGGACAAATACCTGCCGGCAAACCGGCCAGTATTTGTCCACTGCCGTGGGAACATGCCCTATGGATGCCTTATTAGGCAGCAAGTCTTGAAGTTGATGTATTGGAAGAAGGAAATATCTGAGTAACTCTATATACTAGCCGGTATGAAAAAGTTTGGACCAGGTCACCTAGACATCACAATTTAACTCCTGTTACTGTAGTCCTGGTATACAGTAATAAGAACCTACCAAAAGTGGTCCAAGGAAGGACAACAGATAGCAACAGGATAGTGGGTGCTCAAATGCTTGCTTGTGTGGTCCAATTCCCGAGAAGAGTGAGTATAGTACGGATTGCACAAAATGTTCTTACCGGTGGAAAGTTGGAAGAATAAACATTGCTTCATAAATGCCGTGTATGGGAGTTAGTTATGTAGTTATTTTATTTTTATCATTTGGCTTGCTGGGGGCATGTTTGCCTGGGGAAGAGAAGTCACCAAGATGCATGATGGTGAGAAGTTATGACTAAAAATATTGCAAGGTTTGAAGTGCATTAACAGGGGATTTGTCTTTGCCATCTCACATGGGGCGGCATTTCCCCACAAGCCAACGCCAGTGTTTTGGTCTATATTGCGCTAAAACCGCTTTTGACGCCTTATTTTGGATGTAAATTAACTGTCGTACGCCAAAACTAGGCGCATTATATGCCGGGAACGACACACTGTAATGCACCCAAAAATGATACGCTCTGCCCCCCTCCTATTGAGGCTCATAGCACATCATTACAAGTGTATGTGTGTTATACGCATTTCACATAATACAAGTGTATGTGTTAGTCGCATTACAAGTGTATATGTGTTAGGCGCATTTCATATACTTGTAATGATAAGCTAATTGCCTCCGTGCGCGATGTGCCTCGACAGGGGCTTTACATACTCTATCAATGAAATGTTTTGGGCCGTGATTAGCGCAAATCGTGGCACATAGCAAATCATTAGAAGCGTATGTAATGCACCTATCGAGGCACATTGTGCACGGAGGCGCATAGCTTATCATTACAAGTGTCTAAAATGCACCGAACACATACGTGTAATGCGCCTAACACATACTTGTGAAATGTGCCTAACACATGTACACTTGTAATGATGTGCTATGTGCCCCAATAGGCGCATTGCGTTATGGAGGCACACAGCACATCATTTTTAGGCGCATTATGTTTACTATGCGAGGTCTACCTGACGCCAGATTTTTGATAGGGTCCGTCTTTCATGCGCACTTTACGCTCATTTAATGCACCTAAAAACTGACGTAGCACCGGCAATTTTCAGACATCTCGCCCATAGTGTTTTTAATGGGTAACCCAATAAAAGTTTGTATCTTCATTTGGATTGATGAATGATTGGAAGCTGGGACTACACCACCTGGAGTGTTGTTCCTGCAGTTTATATCTGTGCATGGTTGGGGAGCTGGGTGTTCCATTTGCCTTGGTAGAAGGCAAGCCGGTGAATGCAGAATGATGGGTGATAATCTTTTATGAAACCTTGGGTCCTAGAATTTAAGTGGATGTTGCTTTGTCACAGAAATAGCAAAATTGAGGAGTCAGCTCACTGAATTCCACTGATTATCACGTGGAGGAGGCATGGAGCAAGTTAAGCCAAAACTTGTATTTATAGATAGGAAGTAAAAGCACCAGCACTCAATCCAGCAAACAGGTAAGTAAATTCAAATATATCAATTTTTATTTATTCTTAAAATATCCAAAAGGTATACATAGTAATACAACTAGATATTGTATAAAACGCTGACGCATTTCGAATATCTGGTCTTTAGTCATTGCATATGCAATGACTAAGGAGTTGGCATGGTAGCAAATGCTGACACATTTCGAACACCAAGTATTATGATTTGACCTTTATTATTTATTCTTAAAATACACAAACATTATCCATAATACAACTTGGCAAGGTATAAAACACTAATGGGTTTTGGATGTCTAGTCTTTTGTCATAGCATAGACTCTCACTAAAGACTGGACGTCTGAAATGAATCAGCATTTTATACCATGCAAAGTTAAATTATTGGGGGTAGTGTTTGGATGTATTAAGAATGAATAATAAAGGTAAAATATTTTAATCTATATACCTGTTTGCTGGATGTGACGCTAGTGCTGCTTCTCCTTATCTCCTCTCGCTTCGACACATGACCTAACCATCTGGAATGATTTTATCGCAGATTAAGTGTTCCCCTTCTTGACATTTTTTTTTTCAAGATGATGACCTCTTTCAGAAGGTTAATGTGCTAAAAAAAAATTATTTAGAAATGGTTTGAGGAACATGACGAAGAGTTTATGGTGTTACCCACCAAATTCCTCAGATCCCAGTTGTTTCTAGCATGTGCGGAAAGTGGGTTTAGTATTACCGCGCCTAGCGTATGTTCATAGAAGTTTTATGTAAACAGATTGATGGGTTCTGCTGGTTCCTACAGAAATATCCACGTGCACGCACTACTAATATTTCACGAGAATTTCTTATGTAATTCAGAATGAAGAAAAAAAACCCTGCTGCCTTTCAGTCGTCATAAGAGTGTTGTGATGGAAAGTTTAGTGGTTTATTTGGGGATTTTAACCCCATTTTGGGGGCCCCTTTTTGGGTTTCGGGGGGGGGTTTAAATTTCAGGCTTCCCGGGAGGGCCCCTTGGTATTAAAATTTTTGGCACACTAAATTTTTTTCTGACACCGGGAAAAAATCTTTTACGGGCCCTCCCCCGGGCTTTTTTTCGGCACGGAACATATATTGTTACATAGTTTGTAAGGCCAAAAAAAAGACAAGAGTCCACCAGTTCATTTCGGGTTTGTGTTTAAAGTATCAATAGTTTCCAGGGGAAGGAAAAAAACCCCCAATGGGGTTTAAAATTACAAAAAAAAAAAATAAAAATTCAAAACCTCAGCCGTCTGGCCATTTTTTAATTTTAAAACTTTTTGGTAGAAAACCCCCTTTTATCAAGGGCCTGGGCCTTTAAACCAAGCACCTTTTAAACATTTTAAAACCCCAAAAAAAACACGGGGTCAGACTTAAACTGCAAGCCTCTGGCGGGCCAGGGGCCTTCTACCAGCCCCTCCACTGCTCCACTCTCGGGCAGCAGCCACGCCCCCGTTTAACCCTGAAGTAGGATTTTTTAATAGGTCTCTATAGCCCAAAAAAAAAACCCTTTGCCCCCGGGAAGTGGGACGGCCTCCCCCCCAACACTGGGGGCCCTTTCCCGGGGAAAAAGGAAAAACCCAATCACTAGCGAAATACCCACCAAACTAGTAAAAAATGTCAGAAACCTAGGGTTTTTACTAAACCCCAAAGGGTTTTGCCTTCCCCCCCAAGGCCAGGTTTTCGAGGGCCCAAGCCCGGCAGCAGGTGGGTGCTGTACGCCACCTAGGGGCAAAACCCTGAAAACCCCTGAGGTCGCTCTGCCACATTAGTTAGAATGTATATTCAGACTTAACAAAATCCAATACACGAGTGTCAGACATCTTAAAAAGAAAACGTCTAAAAGGTTCTTCTGTGCATTCCGATTGTAAATGGCACCACAGGTTTCTGTTCCTTTGTCTTTCTGTACTTGGGGAGGATGTAGTTTGGGAGAACTGACCATTTATTTGGCCGCGCTCCCAGAAGGATCAAAAGCGAAAAACATCTGTAACTTCATTTTGCACAGGCAATGTGTAGTATTTCATGTATTGCCTAACAGAGATATCCGTGCTGTATGTATATTCTGATGGAAATAATCAATGTATTTGGAAACCTAGATACTTAACATAATGAGATGTAGAAAAGTACCCCACATAAACATCAGTAATTGAAAGGTTGAAGTACTATTATCTAGTATGGCAGCATTCTGATAGTGATTCATGTTTATACATAGGAGGAGTATGGGATCTCATCGCCAGGATCATGCTAATATCTTCACTACAGTGCCAACTGTTTCCACCCTGGACAAGAAGTCCTGGAGTCCTCGATTTGATTTTGGTCCAAGTATCCATTCCATTACCATAGGACCAATTAACACTCCATTTGGACCTACAGCAGGGGCCGAGTTGTACCACTGTGCAGGGTAGGCAGGTCAGTGAGGGCCCGCTGTGCTTAGTGCTCCCGGTAAGACACCTACACTGCCCAATGGAAGAGACGGTCCTGCCAGGTGGTGAGAATATATATATTTTTTTATTTTACATTTAAAGGGAACCTGTAAGGTAATTTATGCCCCCCTATCTGAGAGCAAGATTATCACAGAGCTCAGCTCTTCGTCTCTATCATATAACCCTATATATCACAGAGCTCAGCTCCTCTCCTCTATCATATAACCCTATATATCACAGAGCTCAGCTCCTCTATCATATAACCCTATATATCACAGAGCACAGCTCCTCTCCCCCTATTTCTTTTAGCCCTATATATCACAGAGCTCAGCTCCTCTATCATATAACCCTATATATCACAGAGCTCATCTTCTCTCCCTCTATCATATAACCCTATATATCACAGAGCTCAGCTCCTCTCCTCTATCATATAACCCTATATATCACAGAGCTCAGCTCCTCTCCTCTATCATATAACCCTATATATCACAGAGCTCAGTTCCTCTATCATATAACCCTATATATCACAGAGCTCAGCTCCCTCTCCCCTATCATTTTAACCCTATAAATCACAGAGCTCAGCTCCTCTATCATATAACCCTATATATCACAGAGCTCAGCTCCTCTCCTCTATCATATCACCCTATATATCGCAGAGCTCAGCTTCTCTCCCTCTATCATATAACTCTATATATCACAGAGCACAGCTCCTCTCCTCTATCATATAACCATATATATCACAGAGATCAGCTTATCTCCATCTATCATATAACACTATATATCACAGAGATCAGATCCACTCCTCTATCATATCACCCTATATATCGCAGAGCTCAGCTCCTCTCCTCTATCATATAACACTATATATCGCAGAGCTCAGCTCCTCTCCTCTATCATATAACACTATATATCACAGAGCTCAGCTCCTCTCCTCTATCATATCACCCTATATATCGCAGAGCTCAGCTTCTCTATATATTTGCCTCCTAACCAATGCAAGAGATGATTTAATTAGTACTGGATTTGCATTGGCTTTCACGTTCTTGGCCAGAAGGCTGTAGACTGGCTGAAGAGTTGTTGTACTTGTGGCTCCTGATCTGGTGTCCTTTTACGTTGTTTTATTTTTCCAGTTGTTG
Source organism: Phyllomedusa bahiana (assembly GCA_025379985.1). Lineage (NCBI taxonomy): Eukaryota > Metazoa > Chordata > Amphibia > Anura > Hylidae > Phyllomedusa > Phyllomedusa bahiana. The sequence goes on from JAODAL010016941.1 coordinate 29,023, forward strand.
TTTATGAGTTTTATAATTCATTTAGTGACCTGGATATAACAAAAAAACTCTTCTTGGGAGTTATTGACTTCCAGCCAAGGTATTTGATGGCCTCTGCGGGGAAGTTAAGAACCTCATTTTGAATCACAACAAGCAGAGAGTGAAAAGCTACCAAACTGCTAGGAATGCCGCCCCCTTGTGAGTCTCCGGTGTAAAACCATTGAAAATCCAGATGCTAGAAATTGTGAGCATGAAAAATTTTGCAAAGTTTTTCAGATTTTTCTTCTTTGAAATGATGAAAGTTAGGGCTTGTCCTCATGGCACGTTTTTTTTTTTGGTTTTGAAGACCTTCTGCAAACCGGCTGACCAACTTTAAAATGGTCCACTATGGAAAACCATACGGGCACAGGTTTTCTGACCGGCGGTTTTTAAGACCGCCGGCGGTCCGAAAAACATTGAACGTGTTCAGTCTTCCGCCCGGTTTTCGGGCGGAATGTGAACATATTAATGGGAGGGGGAAGGCTTTTCTCAGCAAACGGCGGAGAAAAGCCGTTCCCCGGCAGCCGTGTTCACGGCCCAGAAACAGTAAAAATACCCGCGGGATAAACCAACCGGTATTTGTCCTGTGCCGTGGGGATGCGGCCTTAAATTTCGAGATTCTTCTAGTTTTGATGATTTTGAATGACATCTATATAGTAATTTGGAGAGGTATTGAAATGCAGTCTTGTGTGTTAGGTTATGTTCACACAGGATAATTTCGGCGCGCATTTCGCTGCGTATTTGTGCTCTAATATGGGCGAGATGCGCTTCAAAATTACGGTAATCCATAGTTCTCTTAGAGAACTATGGATTACGCCTCCTGTAATGTCAATTACGTATCGCAAGCAATGACAGTCTATGGGGCCGCCGGGATGCCGACCCCATGCGTCGCGGGAGTATGCACGTATCTGCTCCCAAGCACCCGGCGTAATTGCGGGGAGCGCTGTACGCCCTGCAATTACGGCGTGTGAACATAGCCTTATGTTTTAGAGGTAAGACAAGATATTCATATTCAAGCTTATTTTAAGGGTTGTCCACCTCTTGTAAAAATTATACTAATAGCTGCTGGGACCCGAGAAACAGAAAAACTTTCAGTGCTGTGTTCTTCCAGTCTTCTGTTGATATTCCATAATTTCCAAACTGGGAAGATACATTGGAGCTTGAAGCCTTAGAACTGTCCACAGCCTGAACAGATAGTGGGAGCCTGAAGCTGTAGCACCAGCCACTGCTTGTACAGGAAGTGGGAGCCTGAAGCTGCAGAACTGTCCACAACCTGAACAGGAATTTGGAGCCTGAAGTTATAGTACTGCCACATTGAAAATGGAAGTGGAAACCTGAACTTGAGAACTGCCCACAGCCTGAACAGGATAGTGGGAGCCTGAAGCTGTAGAACGCCTCACAGCCTGAACAGGAAGGGGGAGCCTGAAGTTGTAGAACGCCCAAGCTTGAACAGGAAGGTGGATCCTGAAGTGTTAGAACTGCCCACAGCCTGAATATGAAGTGGGAGCCTGAAGCTGTAGAACCGCTCACAGCCTGAACAGGAAGTGGGAGCCTGAAGTTGTAGAAACTCCTACAGCTTGAACAGGAGGTGGGATCCTGAAGCTGTAGAACTGCCCTCAGCCTGGACAGAAAGTGGGATCCTGAAGCTGTAGAACTGCCCTCAGCCTGGATAGAAAGTGGGAGCCTGAAGCTGTAGAACTGCCCACAGCCTGGACAGGAAGTTGGAGCCTTTAGCTGAAGATCCTCCCACAATTTGAACAGGAAGTGGGAGCCTGATGCAGTGAACCAGCCACAGCCTGAACAGGAAGAGTGAGCCTGAAGCTGTGAATAGCTCTCTGCTAGAACACCTCTTTAAAGTTAAAAAATGTATACTGGTGGCTGCTCTGTTTTTTTATAGGTTATAATAAAAGTTAAGTTGTAGATTCTCCTCTTTAGCAGTGATATGTTTGGGAATAGTGGTCCCAATCCCCTTTCTGAAGCTCTACAATTTCCCACAGGGGAGATTTCCCCATTGTTGAGAACATCTATCCTATTGAATGGAGTAGGATTTTTGGAATAGTTAACATCGTACATTTTTCTAGCTCCTCTCTGATCATTCTTTACTCTATCACGTTGCACCTTCTGAACTCTCTGCTACTCAATATTGTAGCTCATATTTCTTTCTTTTTAATTCTCTTTTTATTACATTTTGTCAGATCTATAACCAGGATAGTCAGTTAACAATGAGATGAAAAACCAGCAGATAATTTACATGTGATGTGAATAATACATCCCGAGAAAGATAACACGAGGTAACTGTCATATTGAGAAACCGTCGGATGACAAAGACCAGGAATTATAAATGGGGGGAGGGAGGAAGTAGAAAAGGATAATGATGGGGGAGTTAATGGGTTGAGTTCAAGGCATTCAAACAAAGATGAGGGCATAAGCTGGGTAGGAATCATACTGACATTTAGCATAGCCCAAACATTTTTCTGCTTTTAACAGGGGTGGTCTTCCCATGCTGTTTCACAGAGCCTACTTTCCACAGCCACAATTACGCTCCCACTCCCTGTGCAGGCTGTAGGGGATTCTACAACTTTAGGTTCCCACTTCCTGTCTATGCTGTAGGTGGTTCTACATCTTTAGGTTCCCACTTCCTGTCTATGCTGTAGGTGGTTCTACAGCTTCAGGTTCCCACTTCCTGTCTAAGCTGTAGGTTGTTCTACAGCTTCAGGTTCCCACTTCCTGTCTATGCTGTAGGGGATTCTACAACTTTAGGTTCCCACTTCCTGTCTATGCTGTAGGTGGTTCTACATCTTTAGGTTCCCACTTCCTGTCTATGCTGTAGGTGGTTCTACAGCTTCAGGTTCCCACTTCCTGTCTATTTTGTAGGTCTTTCTACAGCTTTAGGTTCCCACTTCCTGTCTATGTTGTAGGACTTCTACAGCTTTAGGTTCCCACTTCCTGTCTATGCTGTAGGTTGTTCTACAGCTTCAGGTTCCCACTTCCTGTCTATGCTGTAGGGGATTCTACAACTTTAGGTTCCCACTTCCTGTTCTAAGCTGTAGGTGGTTCTATCTTTAGGTTCCCCTTTCCTGTCTTGCTGTAGGTGGATCTCTACACATTCAGTGTCCCACTTTCCCTGTCTATTTAAGGCTTTCTACAGCTTTAGGTTCCCACTTCCTGTCTATGTTGTAGGTCTTTCTACAGCTTTAGGTTCCCACTTCCTGTCTATGTTGTAGGACTTTCTACAGCTTTAGGTTCCCACTTCCTGTCTATGCTGTAGGTGGTTCTACAGCTTTAGGTTCCCACCTCCTGTCTATGTTGTAGGTGGTTCTACAGCTTCAGGTTCCCACTTCCTGTTCAAGTTGTGGGTGGTTCTACAGATTTAGGTTCGTAATTCCTGTCTATGCTGTAGGTTTTTCTACAGCTTTAGGTTCCCACTTCCTGTCTATGCTGTAGGTGGTTCTACAGCTTCAGGTTCCCACTTCCTGATCAAGTTGTGGGTGGTTCTACAGCACTGATTAACCCTTTGGAGCGCTGTAGGCTTCTGCCCTGCAGATTAATACTCTACCAACATTGCATGTACTGGTACGTCCTAGTGTTGGTGCATGCCAGCTGCTTATTGTAACAGACAGCTGTTGGCAACAGCACGAAAGAGAGATGGTTCCATTCCATGTTGCTACACCCCTTAGACGCTGCAACGATCACAGCCACGCCGTCTAAGGGAATGAGTAACAGTGCTATGCACCGTTGCTCTCTCAGATAGGGACTCAGGCAGGAAGTAGTAAAACCGTTAATCTAGCCTATTGCATAGTATAGACAATGCAGTAGGGTGTACAAAGATGGCAATTGCACCCTAAGGGGAACTCAATGTTAGGGTAAGTTCACATGGCTTAATTGCGCGGCGAACAGTACGCCCCGTAATTACGCCGGGTCTTCGGGAGTCAAGCTGACCGGCGTGTATTCCCGCGACGCAGGGGGTCGGCATCCCGTCGGCCCCATAGACCTGCATTGCTCGAGGCGCGAAAGCGGCGCGAATAAGTAACATGTCACTTGTCTCCCCGGGCGAACAATACAATCGTATTGTACGAGCGGGGAGAGGAGGCGTAATCCATAGTTCTCTATGAGAACTGTGGATTACCGTAATGCAGTGTTTCTCAGCTCCAGTCCTCACTCCCCACCAATAGGTCATGTTTTCTGGCTTTCCTCAGTATTGCACAGGTGATATCATTATTGTCAGTGCATTCAGTGGGAGATCATGAAAACATTGGTTTGTTGGTGGGCCTTGAGGACTGGAGTTGAGAAGGACTGCCGTAATGATCGGGGAGCTTTTCGCTCATATTAGAGCACAGTATACGTGGCGAAATGCATCCCAAAATAAGCCGTGTGAACATAGCCTGAGAGGTTAAAAAAAAAATAAATAAATAAAAAATATGTTAAATTCGTGTCACCCTCCCCTTTTGCCATTTTACAAGTAAAAAAAAAAAAAAAATTAAAAAGCTACACATAATTGGTATTGTCGCTTCCGAAAATAGAATCTCTTTTATCCTGCATTCTGAACACCGTTGAAGAAAAGAAAATTTCGGACATCAAAATTGTTTTGTTTTTTTTATCACATCCTAAAAATGTGGAATAAAACTGTTCAAAAAAGTCTTGTGTCCCAAAATAGTGATAACAAAAAGTACACAGCCCTGTTCCCAGCACAGCTCCTGCAAGCACCAGGGAGCGGCGATAACCTCTGCTTCCGGTGCTTTAACACAGGAGAAAAAAAACAGATAATAACTAACCACTGACCAACTCAATATAAACTTATCAAAACCAATAGTCAGAAGAAATCAAATTGTATCAATAAAATAATTTTATTACTCAAAATTTAAAATCACCATACAAAAAAATATAAAAGTAAAATACGATAATGGGGATTAACACATACCAAAAGGGAATTAAATTAAAAATTCATGTGAATATAAATAACCAAGATCCACACAGTAAAAAAAATATATACCCAAACACTATTAAATAAATATAAGGAGCATATATACTAAAGTGCAAGTGTATCAACAATATATTGAATTTAATAAATTAATGGTAAATTAACCTCTATACAGAAGTAATAGTAATGCAATAATTGATATATATATATAAAGAAAACAATAGTGCATATATATAAATGGGATCATAAGTCGATAGTAAACATGATCGGATAATATAGATAAAATCACAATATAATGATAAACATGATACAATAATAATATTACCCAAATGGTATGTGTCACAGAGTCTCCCTACGTGCGTTTCACGTAACTAGCTTCTTCAGGGGAGCAAGTCACCGCAGCGCAATCCAAGGGTTTCCCTGCTCTGTCAGGTGATCGGAACGCCCGGTGACCCAACAGAGCCTGGAGAACGGCTGCACAGTCAGCCATGGGGATCTAGAGTAGCCCCAGGACTGTCTGTGTAACAAGCCAGTGATAAGGCCAGACTGTGTGCTGCCCTGATCACTGCCTGTGTCAAACTGACACAGATTATAATGTATTAGCATATATGAATATGCTAATACATTACCAAGTGTAAAAAAAAAAAAAGTACCAGTAATCCCTTCAAAAAAAGTAAAAACCAGAAAAAGTGTAAAAAAAAAAGAATAAAAAATAAATAATAAAATAAAAATAAATAATAAAAAATAATTGTGCATACATTACACACACACACACAAAAAAACCTACACATATTCAGTATCCACATGACTGTAATAACCCGTAGAATCTAACAAGTTATTAAGTGTGAAATGTGAATGGTGTAAAAAAATGTAAAAATAAAAAAATGTAAAAAATTCTGCAATTGTTTATCAGTGAACTTAAAGTATTCCCCCATAAAGTACAACTTGTCTCAAATAAAACGAGGCCTCATACAACTGCGTCCTTGAAAAAATAAAAAAGTTACAACTGTTGAAACGCAAGGAGGCAAAAACTATAAAAAAGGTTCTGGTCATTAACTGCTTTTCAGGCGTTCTGCTTAAGGGGTTAAAATGGTTATAGTCCTTTGCTTTGAAGACAGAGATACAGTATTGACATATATATGTATGTAGCCCAAACTTGTTACTATGGTTTAGCTACAAATTCCTGTTTTATGATTGGTCAGGCTGCCCATTTCGCCCTCCCTCTGCTGCTCCACCTTTTCTGATTTGGTACTATGTATTAGCGATCTATGCACAGACTTCCTGTAGATCTTATAATGGGCTTGTGCTATCGGGTATGTTCATACGATGTACTGCGGCGCGTACAGTACGCACTGCAGTACATCGTGTCTTTCGGGAGCTCGTGCTAATACGCGCAGCCCACCCCATTGACATTCATTACTCGCGACGCGTATTGGCCACGAATAATTGACGTTACTTATCTCCCCGCGCGTACAATACGATGGTATTGTACAAGTGGGGAGAGGAGGCGTAATCCATAGTTCTCTATAAGAATGAATGAGTTGAATGTGCCAAAGGGGAATGACTTTTATATTAACCCCTTTACTCCCAGGCCTGAAAAGTAGTTAATGACAGAACGTTTTTTTAGTTCTTGCCTCCTTGTGTTTCACCAGTTGTAACTTTTTATATTTTTTCAATGCTGCAGTTGTATGAGGCCTCGTTTTATTTGAGACAAGTTGTACTTTATGGGGGAATAGTTTGTTACAGATGACAGTCCAGCTCGGCTAGCCGAGCTGGACCTTCATCTGTGCTTTGTAGACTATTCGCTTTGCCTGCGAGTCCGTGCCCGGCGTAGGAGTCTCTGGTGAGCTGGCTGTTTCTTCGAATAGTTTAAGTTCACTTATAAAAAAAAATTGCAGATTAAAAAATTTTGTTTTAGTTTTTTTTTAAATTTGTTTTTACATTGTTCACATTTCACACTTAATAACTTGTTAGGTTAATTCTACAGGTTATTACAGTCGTGTGGATACCTAATATGTGTAGTTTTTTTTGTGTGTAATTTATGCACAATTATTTTTTTATTAAATATTAATTTTTATTTTATTCTTACCTTTTTTATTTTTTTTTACGCTTTTTTTGTTTTTTTTTTACATTTTTTTTAAAATCCCATGAAGGGAGAAGTGTTTTACATTTTTGTTTTACACTTAGTAATGTATTAGCATATTCTTATATGCTAATACATTATGATCTGTGTCAGTCTGACACAGGCAGTGATTAGGACACCACACAGGCTGGCCTGATAACTGGCTTGTTACACACACAGCTCTGGGGCCACTCTAGGTCCCCAGGGCTGACTGTGCAGCTGTTCCCCGGGCTCTGTCGGGTCACCGGGCGTTCCGATCACCCGACAGAGCAGGGAAACCCTTTGTTTGCGATGCGGTAACGAACCGCCGCAATCAAAGGGTTAAAGCACCGGGTTGCGGAAGTTTCCTCCGCTCCCCGGTGCTCGCAGGAGATGCTCTGGGATCGGGGATGTGTAGTACAGCCCCAATCTCAGCGCAGCTGCGGCGCCGCAAACCCCGAAGTCTGCAGCGACGCCAAAAGACGTCGCTGTAGACGAACGTCCCGCACCAGCTGATGTCAAAATTCGGTGGCCAGTTGTTAAGGGGTTAAAGAGCTTTATAGGAATAACATTTTGTTTGGAAGAGTCTGAGTTGTATTTCCATAGCATTCCCATAGTTTACCGTTCTATAGTTCGTTAATGGATACAATCCTTATAAAAGTTAGTGATAGGTGAACTTGTACTCTGCATATGAAACAAATAACTAAAACAAAAAGGCTAAAAATATTTTTTTCCAATATTATCTTTGCACTTTCAATTAAGCATAAGCCACATATTTGTTGCAAAAAAAACAGTATTGCTGTCCGGCTCTGTAAGCTGTTTATCTTCTCCCCAAGTGATGCATTGCAGATCTAATGATTCTTGATAGATACATTTAGTAGTTATTCTTCTATTCTGTTTGTGGTTTACAAGGTTAAAAACGAAAAGCTATAAAATATTTACATATATCTGCCTCCGGGTACCTGTCAGTCTTTTGATTAAAGGTCCACAAGGCTCCAGAATGGAAATTTTAGCCGTGACGGCAAATAAACTGCTCTTGGATAGTTGTCCCTACTGCAGATTTGTTAATATTATTTATTGTTTTTCCATTACTTAAACTCTATACTATATGTTTGAATAGTGTGACATTTTTTGTGGTGTATTTTGTATTTTTTACCCAATTTGTTCATTATTTACTGTAACTATTAGGGTAAAAAAGTAAAACGAAAATATTTTGTGCATAATTTTCTTAGCTTCTGGCTGCAGTGCTCGTGTGTAACGTTCCATGTATCCCTTAAATTTCTATCCCTTATCCCTTTCTGTTAATCTGCAAAATGAGTGAAATAGGTGAAAGATCCCTAACAATGCAATAACTAGATCAAAATCTATCAGTGTTGTCGCCCTGAAATTATTTTTCAGTTCCCTTATCACTGTTCTTGTTCTACATAGAATACTGCACAAAAAAACTGTTTTGTTATGTGACACTGTATCATTTGAGAGAGTGCCGGTTCAGGGCACGAAACGCGTTGTGTTACTCCTTTTTTGCTGAGGTTAACACTTTTTGCACCTTATATGGAATAAATATAATCTTTTATTCAACGTTATCCTTCACGAGGTTTTGTCGCATGAACGAGCGCCCGGTCCATCGCATTTTGTGCAGTATTCTACGTTGTACCCGTCTCCCATTTTTTGGATCCGGAGGAGAGGACCAAGCGGCTGCCGTTTCCGAGGCTTGGATGGAGCCTGTCTAAAATTCGTGTGAGTGTTGTGCCTCTAGAGTACCCCGCACAGCTACCAAAGGTGAGCACCCTGGCAATTGTTTTAAGTGCTTTTTAACTGCTATAGACGTACTTTCACATAGAGCGCCATCTCTCTCCTTCTTTCCATTTTTTCTGTTCTTGTTCTACAGATTTAAACCTGTGGATAAAAATTTCCATTTCCTTAAAGTGAATGTGTCATCAAAAATGACTTATTGTTTAACTCACGTTTTTATGTTAAACACAATTTTTAAGAATTTTTGGTTATATTTTTTTTAATTTTCCATATCACTTTCAATATTTTTTAAGAATTCCTAAGTCCTGCAGTTTTAACTTTGGCCACTAAGCCTAATAATAGTCTGACACTTCCTGTTTTGTAGAGACAGATTCTCAGTTGTCTGCTCATTATCGGCACAAAGAGGGTCAAACTGAAAGGAGACACCATTGTGAATAGATAACACAGGATCCAGCAGTCACAAGAGGAGATAGTCACAGTTCACCCTTTCACCTCCCTGCACCGTGATTTATTCCCAGGTCACAGAGCATGACTAGAAAACTCTCCTATAGAAGTCAATGGGACTAAGTCAGTCTTAAGTCTATGTGCATGAAGTTACTGTAAGCCTCACTCTGACGGCTGTTAAAGAAAGTGAAAACTACAAGACTTAAGAATTATAAAAAAAAAATATTGTGTGATATGAAAAAAAATAATAATAATTTCTAAAAAAAAATGTGTTTAACATAAAAATGGAACTTAAACAATGACTCATTTTTTGATGACACATTCCCTTTAAAAGCCAGTATGAAAGGAACCCTAACTTCTAATCCAACATCATTCAACATTCAATAGAATGCTAAAGATGGGTTGTTGATCAGAGATTATTCTAGGATCTAAAAGTGTCGCCTTTTTCTGGATCAACAACTCAATATAGTAGATTGAACTACATTTGCTACTTTTTCTAATGCACTAGCTAGATTTCTTAATATTATCGCAAAAATTGCAACAACAACAAAAATAAACCCCATCCCAAACTAGGCTTAGGATTTGGGTTAGGGTTCTATTAATTACTTTTTTTTTTGGTTTATTGTTGCATGTTTTAACTGTAATAATGATTAAGAAATCTAGCTAGTGTCTTAAAAAAAAAAAAGTCGTCATCCTAGTTCAATCTATTATCTTTTAGGTGTTGATTCAGAGGAATGCAAAACTTTGAGACTTTTAAGCCAATTTTCCTTATCCTAGATTTTTTTTCTTTTTTGATGATAACATTTTTAGAAATCTAGCTGGTGGATTTAAAAAAAGAATAAATATAAATTCTAGAATAAAGAAAATTGATTTGAATCTCTCAAGGTTTTGCTTTCCTCTGAGTCTAAACTTCAAGGTAATAAATTGTAAAAAAAAAAAAAATTAAATAATTGTTTGAAATAACTTTTTTTTTTTCTTGCAATCTATCACCTTGAGGTATATATTCTGAGGATTGCAAAATCTTGAGAGATTTAAGTAAATTTTCCTCATACTAGATTTTATTTTTTTTTTATGATGAACTTTTTAGAAATATATCTAGTGCATTCGAAAAAAATAATAAATACAAATTCTGGGATAAATAAAATTGATTTGAATCTCTCAAGGTTTTGATTTCCTCTGGACCTACACTTCAAGGTAATAAATTGCAAAAAAAAATAAAATAATTGATTATAACTTTTTATTTTGTTTGGAATCTACTACCATGAGGTATATATTCAGATGATGGTAAAACCTTGAGAAAGCCAATTTTCTTTAAACCAATTTTTTTTTATGTATTCCTTTTTTAATTCACCAGCTAGATGTCTTAATATTACAGAAAAAACTGCAGAAAACAGACATTCTAGTTTTAATTTTTGCTGTAATATTGAGATTAGAACAAAACAAAAACATAAAAACCAAGTCATTCTAGTTCAATCTATTATCTTGAGGTGTTGATCCAGAGGAAGACAACATTTTGCAATCCCAGAGTAATCTCTGGATTAGCAACCAATCCCCAGCAATCTAGTGCATGAGGTTAGTCTCGCAGTCTCTGTTGGTCTGGAAGGGGGAAAGAAGTCTCCTTGGGGAGAGCCACCAATAAATTGGTTGGTATGAGGATTTACTCACCTATCAGACCTCACTGACTGTTTTGCATAAAGCAAAGGCTTATTGGAAAAGAGCTGAGGAGCTCCACAGCACCCTATATTGGATGTATTTATCCTCAGTTCACATGTAGCTCGCAGGAGCCTTGCAATATGAAAGGTATTTGAGCCAAACCAGTTAAGTTCATCTGCAGACAGCTGTTTCAGGGTTTTGACCCTCGTCAGTGCAGCGTAGAACTTACTGGTTGGCTGGATGAGAGGCAAGAATGGCTTAGAAGGGGGAAAGATCTCTCCTTGAGGAGAGCCACCAATAAATTGGTCGGTGTGAGGATTTACTTGCCTTTCAGACGTCACTGACTGTTTTGCATAAAGCGAAGGCTTATGGGAAAAGAGCTGAAGAGCTCCACAGCGCACTCTATTGGATGTAGTTATCCTCAATTCACAATGTAGCTCGCAGGAGCTTTGCAAAGTGAAAAGGATTTGAGCCAAACCAGTTGAGTCCATCTGCAGAGCTGTTTCGGGGTTTTTGCCCCTCATCAGTGCAGTGTAGAACTGACTGGTTTGGCTGGGTGAGAGGCGAAAGTGGCTTAGAAGGGAAAGATCTCTCCTTGGGGAGAGCTACCAATAAATTGCTCGGTGTGAGGATCTACGCGCCTTTCAGACCTCACTGACTGTTTTGCCTAAAGCAAAGGCTTATGGGAAAAGAGCTGAGGAACTCCACAGCGCCCTCCATTGGATGTAGTTATCCTCAGTTCACCTGTAGCTTGCAGGAGCTCTGCAAAGTGAAAAGGATTTCCGCCAAACCAGTTAAATTCAGATGCAGACAGCTGTTTCGGGGTTTTTGCCCTCTTGGTCTGGTAAGATGGGAGAACAATGCTCTTTTTTTCTTGCGACAAACTAAAATACGCATTCCTTTCATGGGTTCAATCCTTTTACGGGATGTATTGTAAGACCCTTAAGCTTGAGGTGCCCATTGCTCCCACACTACATTAACTTGCTTATTGACTGCCGATGCTGCTTTGCAATTTCCATAAAACTACGGTTAGCGCCAACTCGGAAACTTTATAGGATGTTTACCATAATGATAAGTTAATGTACTTGTACACAATGCCGCATAATCTGACTGTTTCTTCCACGGTATTATTTATCAGTGGAGGCGAATAGATCATCCTTGATGCTTGAAAAAGCTGTATTAAACTTCATATTTTCCAAGCTTTTATGACTTTATGCGCTGCCACAATAGAGAGAGCAGCATGGCTTTCTCCGTGATGGAAAGCTCATCGTTTGTGATATATTCATCTGTGCATCGAGCAGAACAGTGCTTTGCAGCCCATTAAAAACTGCCATCCCAACCCTCTCACTTTAGATATATAGACTGGTAATTGAGTGTAGAGAACCATTTGCAGGATTTCCTGGCATGGAAGCATTCACAAGCTAAATGACCTGGTTAAAATGTTTCTAAGCATTGACAGGAATATTTCTTTGTTGCGTAAATTTTTTTTCACTCTTTGTGAGTTCTATTGAGGAGTCCTGGTCCTCTTTTTATGTAAAAAAAAAAAAAAAAAAAACATTGCATTTTTTCACTCCGTGCAGTAGATTGAAATTCTGTATGGAAAAAAAATATTGGTTTTATATTGTACATTTGGGAATTTGGTAACCGAGCATGCGCTATACGATTTCAAATTGCTAGCGCATGCGCGGTAGGATTTTGGATATTCCGTTTTCGGACTGTAGGTGACCGTGTGTTGTATGCCTTTGTGGATACTGGGAGCTGATGGATTGATAAGCTGATAGAATTATGATAATTTTAAACAAAAGTACTGATTTTTATTTCATTCAAAGCTTACTACAATAATGCCCTGCACTTGAAGAAAGTGGAGTGGAGAGGTGTGGTTTGTAGCTATATAACCAAACTTTAATCAGACGCTAAAGTAGAGTTAAACATCTATGTCACACCATATGTAAGACATAAAATATTGCTTTTTTTCCCCATTTTTTTTGCGGGGGAGGGTGTCCTCAACAATACAAAGCGATACCGCAAACCAAACCTGTGTGTCCTTGCAAAACCCTATCAGATATTAACCCCTTCCTGACGGACGGCAAATGTTTTTTGCTCTTTGCCTTCTGAAAGCCATAACATTTTTATTTTTCCACCTGCATAGAAATATGAGGGCTTTTATTTTGCGGGACAAGTTGTACTTTCTAGTGGTGTTATTCATATTACTATAGAATATACTAAGGAACGGCAAAAAAATTGTAAGTTGGGCTAAATGTGAAAAAAAAACCGTACTTGCGCCATGTTTGTGGGAGGTTTGTTTTTACGGAGTTTATTCTTCGGTAAAAATGATTTGTTCTCTGTATTCTACAGGTTGATATGCATCCGGGAATACCAAACATGCAGGGTTTCCGTTATGTTTTGGAACCATAAAAAAAATTCCAAACATTTTCTAGTCTTGAAATTTGCGCTGCGGCGCCATTTTGTGCGAGCAATAACTTTTTTGTACTAACACCTACGGACGTCAGTGAGCGGGCATTTTTTTAAGGCAAAATGTGTACTTTTTTAATGCTAGCACTTTCAAAAGGATGCGACTTTTTTTAATTACTTTTATTCCAATTTTTATGTGACATGAAATGACCAAAAAAACGCAATTTTGGGGGTTTGGAATTTTTTTTCTTCTACGTCAGCGTTAAAGGGATAAATTATATTAAAATTTTTTATAGATCGGACTTTTTTGGACGCGGCGATACCAAATTTTTGTAACTTTTTTTATTTTATTGTTTTTTTTTGTAAAATGGGAAAGGGGGTGATTTGAACTTTTAATACTTTTTTTTTTTTGAACTTTAAAACTTTATTTTTTTTTTTACTTTAACATTTAGTCCCCCTATGGTGCTTGACCACTAGGGGGCGCGATCGTTAATACAGCCTAATGCATTGCATAGACAAGCATTAGGTTTTACAAAAAATGGCGGTTTCCCCACTTCCTGTCTGTGGACGGAAAGTGGGGCAAACAGGAACATGGCAGCTATCAGAGCCTTCACAAGGCTCTGCACTGCCATGTTAGCCTGTCGGGACTCAGCGATCTCACCGCGGATATCCCGATCGGGCTGAAAAACGGTGCACGACACCACTTTTCAGTCATTCAGTCGCCGTGGCCATCTTTGCCGTGGCGCCTGATGGGTTAAACAGCGCAGGCGGGCGACGCTGCCAGCATGCACTGAAACCGGCGGATGCTAGCTGCAATTAGCCGCTAGCACCCGGCGGCTGTGAAGCGGGATCGCGCCGCGACCCCCCCCTTTTCGAGGCCGCTTACCGGCGTTTGACGTACTCATACGTCAAACGTCCCGTAAAGGGTTTAAAGGGTTGTCTCGCTACAAGGATTGCTTTCTTTTTATGTTTAAAAATCTTGCATAAACAATCACTTTGCAATATGTGTCCATTAACAGTGTCCCCACCTATTCCTAGATATCCCCCTCTTGTATGGGCTGCATCTGCTCCTCAGGTCGCTAGAGCTACAGACCTGTTCTATCTCTCCTGATAGGCTGCCAGCACTGGTTGCTATAGTTTCAGACCTGTTTGATCTGTTCTGATACTCTGCCAGCACTGGTTGCTATAGCTACAGACCTGGCTTTTACTGCAGCCTAGTACAATCCAATAAACAGGCCCTGATTTCAAAATAAAACCAAAAAACCGGACTGAGGTATGATGAATCAATGTAGTGAGATAACCCCTTTAACAAAAATCTGAATTGCATTTCATCAAGCAATGACACCTGATCTATCATTAGTAAAAAGCTAGGGCAGAAAAAGTGTCACCCCTGTCAAGACAAGTGCTCGGCTAAGAAAAAAAGGCAGATCAAAAATAAGGTATAAATTATTGAAAAAACTAAAATCCTAAAAATACTTTCTAATACATTATTTATGTCATGTTATAGGTAGCTGTGAAAGGGAAGATCTCTCCTTAGGGAGAGCGCCATATAAGGTGTGTAGAGTTTCGAAATTGCCTTTTGCACTCCATGAAGCATCTGCATATCTCAAGGCATTAAGGGAAAGGAGCTGAGAAGCTCAAGCGCCCTCTGTTGGATGTAACAAATCCTCAATTTGCTTTTGACCCACTGGGTCTTTGGAAAGCAAAAGGGATAGTTAGCCAAGCCAGCATCACCCATCTACAGACAGCCCTTTCAGGGTTTTGCCCCTCGTCAGTGCAGAGCGATGCTGGCTTGGCTGAGTGGGAGGCAATGAGTGGCTCAGAAAGGGAAGATCTCTCCTTAGGTAGAGTGCAATATAGGCGTGTGGAGATTCGAAATAGCCTTTTGTACTCCATGAAGCATCTGCATATCACAAGGCATTATGGGAAAGGAGCTGAGAAGCTCAAGCTCCCTCTGTTGGATGTAACAAATCCTCAATTTGCTTTTGACCCACTGGGTCTTTGGAAAGCAAAAGGGATATTTAGCCAAGCCAGCATCACCCA
This sequence comes from Phyllomedusa bahiana, assembly GCA_025379985.1. NCBI lineage: Eukaryota > Metazoa > Chordata > Amphibia > Anura > Hylidae > Phyllomedusa > Phyllomedusa bahiana. Next base: position 44,364 of record JAODAL010016941.1, read on the forward strand.
TCTGCAGACAGCCGTTTCGGGGTTGCCCCTCGTCAGTACAGAACACAGCGATGCTGGCTTGACTGAGTGGGAGGCAACGAGTGGCTCAGAAAGAGAAGATCTCTCCTTAGGGAAAGCGCCTATATAGCTGATGGGAAGAGTTAGCTCTCCTCCCGTTACACTGTCTTTGTTAGCAGTTGTATTTAAGAGCTAATATCCTATTTTTATTCTAGGTCATTTACAACATACATTAATCTGATGTAATCGTAGGGATTTTGCTTCTACTAAATTCACGCGAGCTACCTTGAAGATATTTAATTAAGCCAGTCATTAGCCAAAGTATGTTGACTACCTATCCGCCTCATGCAGAGAGATGTCGCCAAAGGCGCTGCAAACCTCACGAATCCGTTTCTTAAGGAAGAGATGAAAGCAGTAGAAACTTTCCTTTTGGACAATGGTGGAGCCGCCAACCACCTATAGGGAAAGAACACTGCTAAAAAATTATAACTTTTCATAATTTTGTAGCCTTTGATTTTCAATGAGAACCTGATCTGAAGTGTAATAATTGGCAGGCAGTCTCTTGGGTCCTGACATGAACTTCTCTGCAGCTGTAGGCAGTAGGAACACTTAAAAGATGAGACTCCCATGCATCGCTGCTTTGATGAAAAGTAGATTAAACAATCGTTAGATACTTTTTGAGATTTACTCCACATGACGAGGATAATGCAATAAATATACTTTGCACGAGTCAACTCCTCTATGGCTCTAATCTGCTTGAACATCCTATAAATAATCTATTTTGCTTGGAATGGGAGTATAACACAGGCGCATACATCTTCATCTAAAGTCATTTTCCTACCCGGTACCGGAGACAATAAATAAATTAGTAATACTGGCATTTTATTAAAGTGACTGTCACACAAGGTAATGCGTAGCAGGCGCCTTCAGTGAGTGTGTACTTTGTGGTCATGTCACCTCTGCTGCCGCCTCCACCTGAAAAATATCTCTCGCATCCGCTCATTCCTCAACTTCGACACCACAAAAATGCTGGTCCATGCCCTCGTCATCTCCCGCCTAGACTACTGCAACATCCTTCTAAGTGGCCTCCCAGCTAGCACCCTCGCTCCCCTCCAATCCATCCTTAACTCTGCTGCCCGTCTTATCCACCTCTCTCCTCGCTATTCCTCTGCCTCTCCCCTCTGCCAATCCCTTCACTGGCTCCCCATTGCCCAGCGAATTAATTTCAAGCTACTAACCCTGACCTACAAAGCTCTCCATAACCTCTCCCCTCCATACATCTCTGCTCTAATCTCCAAATATCTCCCCCCACGCAATCTCCGCTCCTCACAGGACCTTCTTCTCTGTTCTTCTCTTATCTCCTCACATAACCATCTCCAAGACTTCTCCAGTGCTTCCCCCACACTCTGGAACTCACTGCCCCAACACATCAGACTCTCTTCCACTCTCACCAGCTTCAAAAGCAACCTGAAAACCCATCTCTTCAGGAGCCTATAACCTACAATAACCCTCCTGCCACTGTACTACCCCACAAACATGTCTGCCCCTCACCTCCTGTCTCTTCCCTCCTCCTTGTAGATTGTAAGCCCTCACAGACAGGTTCCTCTCTCCCTCTGTTGTGCCAGATGTAAGTCATTCATCGTTATTATTGTACTCACTTGACATTATGTATGTAACCCCCCTCACATGTACAGCGCCATGGAATCAATGACGCTTTAAAATAAATGATAATAATAATAATCATAATAATAATGTCCTCAATGTTAAGAGGCTCCAAAGAGAGTGAATGGAGGGTGAGCTTTCAATGTGTACTGGGAAAGAACCCGTAAGTGAGGAGGGGCGAATCCTAGGACACTCTAGGGTTGCAGCAATCGGCGACCGGGAGGCAGGGCTGTCTTAACAGTATAATGGGCCCCTGGGCAGAGCTGGGCACTGGGCCCTCCAACCAAAAGAACCACACACAGGAATAAATATATACTTTATCGATAAACTTATAATCTACAACACTGCCATATAGAGACCACACAGTAGTCAGACACCAGCTCAGGTCACCATCACTTGACAGTGACTAGAGCACCGATCCAACACAGAAGTAAAATAACCCCTGATGTCCAGGGACTTAAAGGAGACATCATCTCTGATGAGAACGTCATGACGTCTTCTCCCGGCCATAACTCATCCCGGCAGAATTTATACAGAAATAACTTACACTAGCTATATAGGCCCAATGTAGGTAGGTAAAATAGCTCCCCGCGGGTAGATGTACAGTCCCCTGTTGGTAGATATACATGCCCTTGGGGACAGGTATACAGTTCTCTGTAGATAGGTAAATATATATATATATATATATATATATATATATATATATATATATAATATATATATATATATATGGCCCCTCTGACTTAGAAATAAAGAACGTTGCACACTTCTTTGTGCTCCCCCGCCAAGTGGCTCCATGGCCTAGTTTCAGGTGTGAATGGCGTGCCAAAGGGGCCGAGTTGCACCACAGTGCAGGGTAGGCAGGCGAGTGAGGGCCCGCTGTGCTTATGGTGCCCCCGGTAAGCCACCTACACTGCCCAATGGAAGAGACGGTCCTGCCAGGAGGTGAGAATTTTTTAATTTTTTTTCACATTTAACCTGTAAGGTGATTTATGCCCCCCTATCTGAGAGCAAGATTATCACAGAGCTCAGCTCCTCTCATCTATCATATAACCCTATATATCACAGAGCTCAGCTCCTCTCTTCTATCATATAACCCTATATATCACAGAGCTCAGCTCCTCTCTTCTATCATATAACCCTATATATCAGAGCTCAGCTTCTCTCCCTCTATCATATAACCCTATATATCACAGAGCTCAGCTTCTCTCCTCTATCATATAACCCTATAAATCAGAACTCAGCTTCTCTTCTCTTTCCCACAACCCCATATATCACAGATTTCTCAGCTTCTCTCCTCTATCACATCCTGCTCTCCAGGCCAGTGTCAACCACCTGAGATGGTGATGTCAGCTTATGTATCTTTCTTGCTGACACAATTTTACACTTAAGAGCTCTCTAGCCTTGTGCTCTGCTGTCAAAATCCCTCTATCACCAATATCCTTCTAAGAGGATTAGCAGGGAATAGCAGAGCTGAAATGTCAGTCGGTGTGTTAGAAGCACCACAGCCTGAACAGGAAGTGGGAGCCTGATGATGTAGAACCACCCACAGCCTGAACAGGAAGTAGGAGCCTGACGCTGTAGAGCCACCCACAGCCTGAACAGGAAGTGGGTGCCTAACTCTGTAGAACTACCCACAGCCTCAACAGGAAGTGGGAGCCTGAAGCGTTAGGACCAACCACAGCATGAACAGGAAGTGGGAGTCTGAAGATGTAGAACCACCCACAGCTAGAACCGAAAGTCGGAGCCTGAAGATGTAGAGCCACCCACAGCCTGAACAGGAAGTGGGAGCCTAACTTTGTAGAACTACTCACAGCCTCAACAGGAAGTGGGAGCCTGACGCTGTAGAACCCCCCACAGCTCGAACAGGAAGTGGGATCCTGAAGTTACAGAACCATCCATAGCCTTAATAGGAAGTGGGATCCTGAAGCTATAGAACCGCCCATAGCCTGAATAGGAAGTGGGAGACGGAAGCTATAGAATTGACCACAGCCTGAACAGGAAATGGGTGCCTAAAATGGCTGTGAATGCAGGTTTTGAGAAAAAGCATGGTGACAATACCCCTTTAGCGAATTAATGAGATGGGGATAATATATATAAATATAGATGCTTTTATATTTTGTCTTTTCCTAGACAAACCTTCAGAAATAGACATTCAATATATCAGCACAGTAAATCCGCATTAAAGATAAAATTATGTTTGTAGAACGGCTAACGAACTTGGAGAAGTGACGCACAGAATTAGGATTAGCTATAACCAGCAATAAAGCCCCCTCTGGATTCAATTTCTTTGCTTTCATATGTGTGAACGTTGATTTTGTGCTGCCCCAGATTTGCTGCAGGAGACTTTGATGCGCTGTCTCTAAAGTAATATATAAGGCACATACACTGTTCAATAGTTAAAGCCATAGTCTCATCACACAAAAGCTACAAAAACATCTCGCGCCAAAACGCTTCATTATAAGCACCCATAACATGTATTCTGGATAATGGCTTGCAAATATATAATCTAATTTAGTGGGAGTCCTTTGAGCTTGTTAGTAGGGTTTAATCAAGGGATCAATGGTAAAAAAGCGTAAGAATCCAAACATGATCCGGCTGATTGCTGATTTGCATATAATTCTCCTAAATCACTGGACAAGACTATAAAACATAACCTTTAATGAATACATGTAAAAAGTGAGAATGCAGTTCAATACACACTAATCCTGGCAGGTGTATATATGAGCACCCAAGTATCTATAATAATAATACAAATACAAACTATCCCTAACAATACCCTATCCTATAAACTACCCAACACGACAATATGTGGACAAATCGTCCTGAGAAGGACGGTTCCACCTGGAACCTAAACTAATAAATCCCTAGTGCACCCTATGTACACAATCATGATACAATCGCTCCTCTCAGGACCTTCTCCTCTGCTCTCCCCTTATCAGCTCCTCACACAACAGTCTCCAAGACTTCTCCCGTGCTTCACCCACACTCTGGAACTCAATGCCCCAACACCTCAGACACTCCCCCACTCTCACCAGCCTCAAAAGCAACCTGAAAACCCATCTCTTCAGGATTGCCTATAACCTTCACTAAACTTGTCCATACACCCTCCACAGACATCTCTGCCCCTCACCTCCTGTCTCTTTCCCCCTCCTTGTAGATTGTAAGCCCTCGCGGGTAGGGTCCTCTCTCCCTCTGTCGTACCAATTGTCATTAATCACTTATCATTGTACTGGTTTGACTTATGTTGTGTGTGTGACCCCCTTGAATGTACAGCGCCCTGGAGTCAATGGCACTTTAAAATACTTAATAGTAATAATAATAATTATAATGGTACAGGATTTAACCCACATATGCAGTATAAAGAGTGTTCTACCAATTTGATCACCAAACTAATTCCTAGTACAGGCAGTCCCCTACTTACATCGTTCCGACTTACATACGCCCCCTAGTTACATATGGAGACTTATGGGGCGTGGCTGACATTCAACACTGAGTCACACCCCATGATAACCAAGTGCCAGCATGCCACAGCTGCACATGAGATACAGAACGTTAGGTGAAATCTTCTAAAAAAAAAAGGGCACAGACAGCGAAACAAATGTAAAAACTGTTCCTAGTACTATCCCAAAAATTTTTTGCTGGAATTACATTTAATAAATATACCTGTTCCGACTTACATACAAATTCAACTTAAGAACAAACCTACAGTCAATATCCCGTTCATAACCCGGGGACTGCCTGTATATGGATCCAAAATGTAAATGGCCTGTAGCGTTTCTTTCCTTATAGTCAGCAGGAATTCATCAGGGGTACTATACTATACTGTATGAACATGCCATTAGGCCGAATACAGGCAGTCCCCGACTTAGGTCGTTCCGACTTACGTCTGTCCCCTAGTTACGAACGGGGACTATCAGAACGACGCAAGCCTGGCACTGCCACTTCAGCTGTACGCAATACCTGCTGTGGAGGACATATACCTGCCTATAATTACACACCATACATGTACACCATACATGTACTAAATATATTGGTTCCGACTTACATACAAATTCAACTTAAGAACGAACCTACAGTCCCTAACCCGTATGTAACCTGGGGACTACCTGTATACAAATCTCACAAAGGGATCGTTATCTGTATCAAATCTCATACAAAAATATCCAGATATATGACAGTAGCCAAACTCACAAAGGGATCATTGAGATGATGACAATGGCACATCTCACAAAAAAGGTCACTGAAAAAACAGATCCCAGAACAACATATGCTGTAGAGAATCGCATAGGTGTACATATTTAATACAATCAATTACATTGCAGTGGCCAGTATAGTCACCCAGCCGCTCAGCATATGAAAAGAATGATACTTACAAAACTACTATGACTATAAGGAGAGAAACGCGTCGGGTCATTGACATTTTGGATCCATATACTAGGAATTAGTTTGGTTATCAACTTGATAGGACACTCTACCTTATACTGTACATGTGGGTTAAATCATGTATCATGATTGTGTACATAGGGTGCACTAGGGATTTATTAGTTTAGGTTCCAGGTGAAACCGTCCTTCTCAGGACAATTTGTCCACATATTTTCGTGTTAGGTAGTGTATTGTTAGGGATAGTTTGTATTTGTATTATTATTATTATTATAGATACTTGTGTGCTCATATATACCTGCCAGGATTAGTGTGTATTGAACTGCATTCACACTTTTTAAATTTATTCATTAACCCCTTCCTGACGGACGGTCATAATAATATGGCTCTAAAATTTTTTCCTCCTTGCCTTCTGAAAGCCATAACTTTTTTTATTTTCCACCTACATAGACACATAAGGGCTTTTATTTTGCGAGACCAGATGTACTTTCTAGTGGTGTTATTCATATTACTATAGAATATAATGGGGAACGGCAAAAAAATTCTAAGTGGGGAAAAATGTGAAAAGAACGCCATATTTGCGGGAGGTTTGTTTTTACGGAGTTTATTCTTCGGCAAAAATGATGTGTTCTCTGTATTCTAAAGGTTGATATGCATCCGACAATACCAAACATGCAGGGTTTCCGTTATGTTTTGGTACCGTAAAAAAATTCCAAACATTTTCTATTTTTGAAATTTGTCCCGCAGCACTAGTTTGTGCAACCAACAAGTTTTTTGTACTAACACCTACAGACGTCAGTGAGAGGGCATTTTTTTGTGGGCTGAAGCGTTCTTTTTATTACTAGGAGTTTGAAATGGATGCGACTTTTTGATCCCTTTTATTCCAATTTTTATGGGACGTGAAATGACCAAGAAACAATTTTGGCATTTGGAATTTTTTTTCTTCTACGGTGTTGAGCGTTCGCGATAAATGATGTTATATTTTTATAGATCGGACTTTTTCAGACGCGGCGATACCAAACATGTGAACTTTATTATTATTGTATCCTTTTTATTTGTAAAATGACAAAAGGGGGGTGATTTGAACTTTTAATACTTTTTTTTTACACTTTAAAACTTTATTTATTTTACTTTAACATTGAGTCCCCCTAGGGTGCTTCACCACTAGGGGTTGCGATTGTTAATGCAGCCTAATGCATTGCATAGACAATGCATTAGGCTGTACCAAGATGGCGGTTTCCCCATTTCCTGCCTAGGGCAGGAAGTGGAGAAATTCTAAACATGGCAGCAATGAAAGCCTTCACAAGGCTTCCTGCTGCTATGTTAGCCCATTGGGACTCGGCGATCTCACCACTGATGTCCGACCGGAGTGAAGGCCATCTTTGCCACGCCGTCTAAGGGGTTAAACAGTGCGGGCGGGCGGTGCTGCCCCCGCGCTGTATCTGCCGGGTGTTAGCTGCAATTAGCCGTCATACATTAGTCTCATACGTCATAGGTCGGTAAGAGATTAAAGGTTATGTTTTATAGTATTGTCCAGTGATTTATGGTAATTTATCTTGACTATTTTTTTTTTTTTGGTATCGGTACTATTGGGTTACCCTGATTTACCCTTTATAGTGAATACATGTAATTATCCTGAAATAAAATTGTTACTTTTTACTTATAAATTTTAAATCTTTAAAAAAATATTCTAATTCTTCTTTTAAAATTTGGAAGGACCATTTTTATTTTTTTCATATTTTTCCTTACTTATGTTTTTTATGGAGTTGCCGAGCTACAGTGTGACGGATAAATATTCTGCTCTAACTTTTATTTCTCAAGGAGTTTTATGGAAGTCCTTTTAAAACTGACACCCGCCTCCAGCTGTGCATATAAATTAAATATGAAGGGGATTTCACAAGCTTTATTGATCTCATGCACTAGATGTTGAAACACTGCGCCAGTCACCTTTATGTTCAATCCTGCCTAATAAAAAATCCAGATATGTTGTGGTGGTCGTAAATAAATTAGACCTAGAGTGATTTTGCTTTGCTTGTTACTATATAGACCCACAAGCAATGTTGGTGGGTTCAATGGTAATGAGTATTGACACTGTAAACCTGACACAGCCTCCCAACCATCTGCTCACAGTCATATTGTGTTGTAGAAAATATTATATTTCAGCCTGGATGTAAGTATTGTGACTCGCAACTTTGATGGGATTGCCTGTAGCTTTGTTGTAGTCTCAATTTTGCTCACTGGACCTAAATCTAAGCAATTTCTTGTATAAAAGATGCTAAATATTACATGTGTGTACACGCAGCCAGCCTCATTCATTTTAAAGGGTTGTCGGGTTGTTTAAAATATTATTCTTGACATGAAATTCACACCAGATGTCAGTAACAACCCATCCAATACACACAGGCAAAGTAATCAAATCAGAAATGTCCATAAATTATGTGTAATAATGAGACATGGCACAAGGAAAAAGTACATGAAAATAGAGAGGTGCAAAAAGCTATGGAAAGTCATGGCACCATTCATCCGTAAAAGTGCTTTTACACGGAGTGTTTTTTGGTGTATTTTTGGATGCGTTTATTGTGCACCCTAATTAGTAAGCAGTCCTACCATTTAGTGAAAAATATCAGCTGGTTCATCTGATGGACTATAAAAAGTTGTCTCATTATCAAGGTGCCACACATGAAACATCTCATGATGGGTAAAACCACTGAGCTGTCTCAAGACCATTGTAACCTTCTTATGGTAAAACATACTGATAGCACTGGTTACAGATGAATATCTTACCTACAGAAAGTCCCAGTGAGCGCTGTTGGGTCCATAATCTGGAGGCGGGAATAACATCCTTTCACCATGAACTGACCAGGAGTTCCTTGAAAGATTTCAGACAGAGCAGTGAGAAGATTTATTATTAGAGTTGTCCAATAATATCAGCTGTTTCATCTGATGGACTCTAAAAAGGTGTCTCATTACCAAGAGGCCACATAATCTCCCAAAAATTGGGAACCTCTCAAGAGAACAGAGAGTGACTTTTGATCACTATATTTACTATTTTGCCATAGGTAAACTTAAACTCTATCTGTTCTCTATCTGTAAAACACTCAAACGTAACTTTTATTATGTATAACTCTTAACCTCTATGCACACTATTTAAAAACCTGATTTCTAACCTCATCATTTAACCCTTTTTGCTTCTGAAAGAGGGAATAACTCCCTTTCTATTAATAAGTCTGGTGGAGCACCACCCATTAACAGGAGAGCCTTATATCTATAGCAATTTACTAGCTCCAGTAAGGGATCCCAAGCCTACTACTTGGGCGGTCGTCCCTAATCTCATGGACACAGTACAAATAAGGCCCCCTTGTGACACCCCTGCAGCGGGTGACACTTGTAGACAGAGGTGAGAAATCACAATTTAAAACGTCATATCTGACCTTTTTCTATGGTTTTTGTTGTGTCTGGGGATAACATGCTGCAGCAAGTTATCTCTGCCAAGTAGTCTTTGCTACACCTGCGGAGTTCTTTTTATTTAAAAAAAAAAAAAAAAAGGGAAAAAAAACCCTTAAAAAAACAAACCCAAAACCTAATATCATCATGTAAGCAAAACCATCACTAAAACTTGTTCAAGAAGGACTCCTAAGGCCTGGTTTACACCTGCATCAGAGGTTCAGTTCAGACACTAATGTAGCTCGATGGACCCCATTGACTACATTTGGGGCCATCGGTTACCAGAGTGGTGACTATCATTCTAATGGAAAAAGTTAATCTAAAAGCTGTGCTTTTTTAAAATATTTTTTTATGTAATCTTCCCAGAATGCTCCAAATGGGACCAGATGTAAACCAAGTCTTAATGTACCCTTTAGTATGTATTATTTTGTAAAAAATAAAGCATGGAAAAGGTAATGCTTTACACCATATTACAAAGAAACATGGATTTAGGCCCAGTTACATTTTGTTTTGTTATCTCATTTTTGATATTGATTTGGTAGGAACACCGCAACATTTATCCCAACAGAAATCGTCATGGGACCATAGACTTCTATAAGGCACATGTATTCCTAAAGCATATATCACACTTGTGTGTCTGATGCATATTTGCTACATAGCTCGAATGTGGTCTATGGCCCCATGGCAGTATCAGTCAGGATACATTTTTTAAGTATCCCGAAAGATTCCTTTTTGGAGCCACCAAAACAAGATGTGAATGGGGGATTGCTTGGTTTCTTCTACATGTTTCTTAACCGGTGAGGCCGGGTCAAATCCTTTCAAGGATCTTGGTGAGAATCTAAAGTGAATCTCATACCTGCCGACCATCTCAATAGTATTTTGGGAATGTCCACAACCTGCTCAAAAGACACTATGCTCCGCCCTAGAATGCCTTCACTCTGCCTAAGCCTTGGTTAACATGGCATGATTTTGGAGTACATTTCGCCGCGTATTTGCGCTCTAATACGGGCGAGATGCGCGCCGACATTACGGTAATCCGTAGTTCTCATAGAGAACTATGAATTACGCCTCTCCCCGCTCGTACAATACGATCGTATTGTACGCGCGGGGATATAAGTGACATGTCAATTATTTGCGGCGAATACGCTCCGAGTAATGAATGTCAATGGGGCCGGCGGGCTGCCGACCCGCTACACTGGAGTGCGCGGCGATCGGTGTGAGCTCCCGAACACCCGGTGTAACTGTGGGGCGTACTGTACACCCTGCAATTAGCCTTGTGAACTTAACCTAATGGTATGTTCACACGGCGTAATTTCGCCGCACATGTCGCCACATATTTGCACTCTAATATGGGCGAGATCCGCTCCGACATTACGGTAATCCATAGTTCTCATAGAGAATTACGGATTACGCCTCCTCTCCCCGCTTGTACAATACGATCGTATTGTATGTACGCGCAGGGATATAAGCGACATGTCAATTACTTGCGCCCTAATACGCGCCGCGAGTAATGATTGTCAATGGGGCAGGCGGGCTGCTGGCCCACCTGTGCCGCGGGAGTACGCTCGTATTAGCACAAGCTGCCGAAAGACACAATGTACTGCGGCGCGTACTATACGCACCGCAGTGTATCGTGTGAACATGTCCTAAGGATGACCATTTTGAGCCGAGTTTTAACAAGCCCCCATGCTTTCCTAAAAAGCATTCTGGGTCATTTGGCAAGTATGGTGAATCTGCTGCCATTCCACAGAAATCTCTACATCCATGTTAAAGGCTTGAAATCTGCGGCGTGCTCTAATTTTCATGCAGATTTTTTGGGGCACATGTGAATCGGGTTTTGAAGACCCCATCCACTTGTATAGTCCTGTAACTACACTGCTGTGACTTTGCAATGCAGTATCTAGTGAACAGTTCCATTGCGTTAGGACCTGGCTGTATCGTCGTCCTAGATAATGACATTTTCACATGCCCCTAAAATATTGGGCAGGCCATTATCGCATGCAAACCACACATCCAGGAGATAATGCTTCCTACTGACTGAGCAATGAAACCGAAACTGTCGTAACCATCTGACACTTGGCTGCCGCGCTCTCAGGTGGGTCTGCATCTCGCTGATAAATACTAAGCAGCTTGTTAATTTAGGCTGCAAATGAATGAATTTTAAAGCAGCGTGTCTCAGTCACCCGGCACATTTGATAGCAGCTGATATGTGCATTAGATCTTTCGCCCCGCATCAAAGCGAAGCGGCTATATATATTTTCAAAGGCTGGTTACTCATTCTCATTATCTAGCCGGCATCGAGAGCTTAAAAATTCAGACTCGTTGCATAACTTTAACCGAGGAAATCCAGCTCTTGAGAAATATAAAAGTAACACAGGTCTTATCTCTGAGTATCCAGCAGATGCAGAATATCCAATATGGTGCTTTACCTACACATTTCAAAATATTATTTAATAGACTGAAATCCAATATTTCCTTGAATCCTTATCTAGATATGTATGGAACCCGCTGCCGGAGGAGCGATTTAATGTGTTTTAGTTATCTGATAACATAGAAAAACCGAAAAATGGGTTTAGTGCTAACTTGGGTAATACAGCTTGAAGCCCTAGCCTACGGCGGCGTATGTAACCTATAAACTCCAAGTTTAAAAAAAATGGTGTGCGTGCTTATGAGAGACCTCTGTCTAGATAAGTAAAGTTGCTATGCTTTTCTATACAGCTAACAAAAAAAAACTAAGGTTATCGATGTATATTTCAACAGAAGGATTGACTTAAAGGGGATTTATCGCTTCATCAGTTGGGCTGTTTTCTTGTAGCTTCATTTTCTCAGTTCCTCAAATCCAGGGGCGTTTCTTCCCCTCCCAGCGGGTTGTTTCTTAACTGAAGGGGGATGACATCATCCCCCCCCCCTTCACTGTTTGGCCTCGTTCACACGGCTTATTTGGGCGCTGATTTCAGCCGTACTGCACGCTGTATTTGCACTGCAATACGGCCGAAATCCGTCCCAGTCATTATGGTAATCCACAGTTCTCATAGAGAACTATGGATTCCGTCTCTTCTCCCCGCTCGGCGAATATGCCGCGTGGGGAGAAAGTGACATTCACATGATTTACAGCGTGTACGCGCCGTGAATAATGAGAGTCTATGGGGCCGGCGAGCTGCCGACCCCCGCCCCCGCTGCACGGCAGCCGGCGTAATTGCGGGGCACATTCCGTCCTGCAATTACGTCGGCTTTAAGCCGTGTGAACATTGCCTTTGTGTTCGCTCCCGAGTCAGTGTGTTTGTTTGAGATCAGTGGGAGGAGATAGCACATCACCGCTCCCCCCCCCCTCCACATGTCATTGTGGTGTTCCTCTCCCTATGCAGTCTAATTTTGTCAGAACTGTTTATTTACATAACACAGCCCTGCATTCAGTCTAGACAGTCTTCTAGAAACTCAGAGCACTGATCTCTTCTCCTGTCACATGTTACAGTTGGATCCAGTTTTCTATTAACTCATCCAGAGCAGCACAGATCTGTCTCCCTTCTATGTTTATATGCAGCAGCATTAGGCACCGGGAACATTTCTGCTGTTTTCTGATTGTAGGGCAGCTGCAGTGTTACTGAGCAGCTGCTGGCTGTGCAGAGTGAAATGCTGCCGGCCCCTTATTTTGAGGGAGATAGGCAGGAATGGGCGCTCCCGTGAATAAGACCTGGGGCCAGACAATGTAAATTAGTAGAGCCGTCAGCCAATCAAATGAAAGGGGGTGGAAACCGACGGGCACTGGGCAACAGTGTTTATAGGAAACAAAGATAAGGGAGACAGTGAAAACTAGACAGCTTTGCTAATAACATTCAATTGCAAAGTTGCTTGTTTTCACTGTCCCCTTATTCTGAAGACCATTTTATGTATTGATAGTACCCCTTTAAGTCCTATGGACACAAAGGGGGAAAGTAGCTGTTAACAAATATCTCAAATATGTTCTTCATATCTACAGTTTATCTCCTCTTAGGACATGGTCACACAGAGCAGATCCACTGTGGATTTTGCGCATAATATTCTAAACTGCATTTTTTATGTAAATCTTTATATGAGAAACTGCATATTTAATTGTGCATTAATCAAAGATTTTGGGGTTTTAATGTCATTAAAGTCAGTGGAGAAAAATCTGTAGTAAAATCTGACATTATCGACTTTAATTGTCCAGACTTCTAGGTCTGAGTTCACAACAAAAAAACCTTGTGAATTTTATCCTATGTGTATGTGTGCATATATATATATATATATATATATATATTTGTGTGTGCGTCAATATTTTTTGTGGCCCCCATTAATTGCCAACGCTGTCCTAACTCTTTTGGGCATGGAGTTCACTAGAGCTTCACAGGTTGCCACTGTAATCTTCTGACATCCACCTGCTCTGTGATGTCTTTATGGAGGAGTGAAAGAGACTTTGCGCTCCTTCACCTTATGTTTGAGGATGCTCCCCAGATGCTCCATAGGGTTTAGGTCTGGTGACGCTTGGCCAGTCCAGCACTTTAACCCTTTTTTCTTTAGTAAGACAGTGGTGGTCTTGGAGGTGTTTGGTGTCGTTATCATGTTGGATACTGCCCTGAAGCCCAGAAGTGAGAGGATCTTGCTCTGCTTCAGAATGTCACAGTACATGTTGACATTCATGGTTCCCTTAATGAACTGTAGCTCTCCACATCTGGCAGCACTCATGCAGTCCCAAACCATGATGCTCCCACCACCATGCCTGACTGTCGACAGACACACTTGTCTTTGTACTCCTCACCTGGTTGCCACCACACACGCTGGACACCATCTGAACCAAATAAGTTTAACTTAGTCCATGACCTTGGTATACTTTTCTTCAGCAAACTGTCAGACTGTTAGGGACACAGAGGAACAGAACAACACACAGTTATAAGTTTAAAAAATGCCAGAATTGTTGTTTCACAGGGAACACTAAGATTTACTAAAACAAACCTGTAAGGAGATGTCTCAGGTCCTTTCTCATGACAAGACCTTTCTAATTTACAAACTCTAAATTGAATTGCTGAAGATTAAAACTATATATGAGATATAAAATAACACATATTCCGCATGTTAATTCTCTAGCCAAGTCCCAATATATTATATATGTATATATGTGTGTATGTATATATATATGTATATATATCTTGTATAACAGTAATATTTCCTCTCCATATGTTAATTTTTTCGAGTTTCCTACGCGTGTCACTTCTACTCGCTGCTGATTAGCAATTTATGGTCATATGCCCTAAATGAATAATACCAATACATCATGTGTGTATTTTCAGCATGAATTAATTTCCTCAAAAATGAATTCTACTTTGCGTGCAGACATCTGTTTCACATATGCTGCGTATTTGTGTCCAGATGCCTCATTTCACTGTGAGTTAGTGAAGAACAGGTGTAAGGTGGTATGTTTCCATGCATCCACTTCTATCTGTTTTCTACTAATATTTAACCTTCTATATCAGTGTTTCTCAACTCCAGTCCTCAAGACCCACCAACAGGTCATGTTTTCAGGATTTCCCACAGAATGCACTGACCATAATCATATAACCTGTGCAAAACTGAAGAAATCCTGAAAACGTGACCTGTTGATGGGTCTTGAGGACTGGAGTTGAGAAACACTGTTCTATATGAAATGAACCCACTTCTTAGACAAATATACACATTATTTTTTATTCTTGTATGTACACTACTCACACAATTTGGGGTTATGTGGCTTTTGGGTGAAATTGATGTAAAATTCAGTGATATTTAACCCTGAGGCAAGGACACCCGTCAGATCATTGAGGTTCAGTAGTACAGAGTTACGAGCTTCTACACCAGTTTTTCTCAACTCCAGTCTTCACCCCACCAACAGGTCATGTTTTCAGGATTTCCTCAGTATTGCACAGGTGATCTATAATGGTCAGTGCATTCTGCACAGGTGATATCATTGTCAGTGCATTCTGTGGGAGATCCTGAAAACATGATCTGTTGGTGGGTCTTAAGGACTGCAGTTGAGAAACACTGTTCTACACAGTGACGCAGCTGATCTTACAGGTTTTCTAGAGGTTCCGGTCTGGAGAAAGTGCAGCCACTCCATTTGAGGTCCCCTAGTCTCCCAACCTTCGTTCCCTAATGATGTGACTTGGATGAGCTGGATCATTGTCGTCCATGAAGATTAAATTAGCCTTGTGTTGTTCATGTAGAGGCACAATGACTGGATTAATGATGTCATTCAAGTACCAATTGACTAGACGTATCTCCCCACACTAACACCACCACCACCAAAAGCTCATCTGGGCTGATGCATAGCGCTCTCCTTGATGCATCATTGGTGGCCGTCTTTTCTGCTCAGAGTGAATTGACTTTCATCCCGGAACAGCACTGAGGACCACTGGTCCCTTGTCTAACGTAAAGGCTTCTTGGCCCTTGCAAGACGATGATGCCTTTACCAGGTCGTGTGGTCAGGTCGTCTAGCATGCCAACCACGCTGATATAAATGGTTACGAATGGTCTGATGTGACACTTGGTTGCTTCTCGCCTCCCTTAAACATTCCTGGAGTTGTGTGGCATTCATCATCCGGATCCCTAGGGCATTGTTTTTGTTTTTTAGGGGGAATTCCCACCAAACACATTGATGGCACAAAAAAGGATATACCATCTTTTTGTACTCTAGGTTTAGGTTAAGTTTAAATTTAACCTTAGTCCTAACCATAGCCTTGGTTAGCATTAGAGTTAGTCAAACCTTAACCCTAAGGTTCTTCAGAGTTAAAGGGGTATTATCATTTCATCGATGGACTTTATTTTGTTTACCGTTGCCTTCATACTTGTCTTTACAGGTATATGACATTTATCTAGTCTTAAAAGGGTCTTCCCATTTCATTTATTAGTTATAAACATGTAGGCAAATTTAAATAAAAGACTAATACCAAATACATTGCTGTTCTGATTTTGCTGCCTTTCAGAGTAACAGTAGTTCTTATCTCCTGCTTGTGTACATAAGCTTCCCTAGGTTATCAACCATCTTAGCTAGGAACTGCAGAGCTGAAATGTCAGTCACTGCTATAGAACTGACCATAGCATAAACAGGAAGTAGGAGGTTGACGCTGTAGAACCGACTAAGACTGAACATTAATTGGCAGTCAGCAGCTGGTTGTGAGGAGCAATCTCTGTGAAACATCATGGTGATAACACCCCTGACTCAATTCTTGTTTAATTTCCCTTTGACCCAAATCCAAAGCAAGACAACAATATCGTACATTTGCAGAAGAAATCTAATCATGATACATTAAGTCCCATTATGGATATCGGCAGTATGAGAGTTGGGGTTAGCATTGGACTAACCTTATCCCTAACCTTGGGGTTTTCTAGTTGTGCTCCAAATGTCCCTTAGAGTTAAAGAGGTTTTGCAACGTTCTAATTTCATACCTCCTGCATCCAGCTCTTCAGCTCTGTGTGCTCAGAAGGGGGCGTGTGTGATTTGTTTGAATTGCATATCATGTGACCCAGCAGGATGAAGTCACCAGGCCTTTCCTCTCTGTGGTCAAAGAAAGGTTTGTTTATGTAAAGCACTGTGAGTAGCTGAGAGGTAAAGTTTTTGCCTCCAGGCACAAGGGTCGTAGGTTCAAATCCCTGAAGGAACCAAACATGTGTTTTTTTTTCTCTTTATCAATTCACAAACCTGATTGAGGTTTCTTTTTATTTATTTTCACTGTTTGATTAATTACTAAGGAGTACAGACGACGGGTGTGGAGTGACAGCACCTGGGGTTTGAACACTCAGTAGCTGCCTGAGAGGAGAGGTGATATCTGAGCATGTGCGACCAGGACTGAGGTGCTCACAGCCCTGGTCGTATCCCCTGGAGATGAGCTGTAAACAATGGATCACTAAAGGAGCAGCTAAAGCAAAAACGGTGCAGAATTTTTAATAATAATGAATGGTGAAAATGTTTATTTCATTTGCAAGATTCCCGCGTCAATTTTTCTTCGTGGCAAAACCCCTTTAACTTTTTTGCAATTTTCCCCAAAATTTGATTCTGGCCAACTAATTTAACATGTTGAACATTGCGGTGTGTACCCGTTCAATCTGAGCTGTGGAGTCAGTATGAAATGGTGTCACCCAGCATACTGATTCACTAATAGATTTCTATGAGGAACAAGAGAAGATGATCCAGAATTGTTATTTACTAGAATAGATCTATCAGAAGGTTAAAGATGTATAAATACACAGCCCTGTACTTTCACTTGATAAAGTCGATAAGGTAAAAGCCGTCTCCCTGTTATGCCATACTAAAACCCGAAATGAAGTTTTATATTATACTGCAATATCTGTGTTTCCCCTTAAGCCATCCTATAGAAACAATTGCAGAAAGAAAATTATAACATTTCTTATTTATCACAATCAATTTGTGCAACTTTACTAACTTGTCGGAGAATATAATATTATAGGGATATTGCACAGCCCCGTGTCTGACAAATTTGCTGACATATCCAGAAGGATTCCATAACATAACAAAGTAAGAACTTAGGAAATGCAATTACATTAGTTGCTGCTATATTAGAACTGTGGCTATAATGCGTTTTGTTACTAGATTTAACGTGTGCTGTCCATGTGGTTTGTGAATGACGCCTCAATAACCTCTCGCTGTTTAATAATGCAAGCGTGGAAAATGCAGTTGTCAATATCCTTGGAGGGGGACATATTGTTTTGCACGTGAAAGAGCAAGACAGAGAAACTCTAAGAGTAGGATATCCAACATACAAGGATTCTGGGATGGTTTCCTCCAGTTAATTTTTACCCACTGGTCAGTAAAAATTGCTAAACTCCTAGATCCCGTAATTTTCCACATATCTTGTACATGTATCATGTATTTATAATTATTATTATAGAACCTGCTAGGGTTCATGCTGCTTTTTTTGATAGCCAAACCCTGTAACGATGCTGGTGGAGTCCAAACAACAATAAGGAACACAATAGTCAATGTCAGTGATCAATAATGTTCACAAATGTGGCGCATGTAAGAACTGTTTATTCTAACGTTCCACTTTCTATCTTTTGGCCTAATTTATGCCATTAACCGCACCAAAATTTTGCCACATTTATTGGCACACGTCATCGCACATGGAGCCACCTCCCTGTACTGAGACCACAGCCCATTTTACCAAGACCATGCTCCTTTTGTCAAGCGAGGCACAGAAGAGTATAGATACTGTCCCAAACACATAATAAATGTTATGTTAGGCATGTACATTGCTATTATTAGAGTAAACTGTGCCATAATTCTGGCACACTTGCCTTGATAAATGTGCCCCATTAAGTTCACCAGCAGTCATATGAAAAAGCAGACTGACAGTATGCGTATCAAGACAGGGCATGGTGGAGATTCAATGCGGGTATTGTAAGGGACTGGACAGGGGCACACGAGCAGGTGCAACAGAATGAGGCCCTGACGCTGTCCCACCACTGTTTCTGCCTTTTGGGGAACCACGACTCCTTAACAGGTCGGCTCCAACCAGGAGACTGAGAACTGCACTACACTACATGAAACACAAGACACGGACAGACAAACAGGAACATAATAAGGGAGAGTCAGGCAAGCAAGGTCGGCAACGATCGGGAGATGCAGTACCAAATCGGGAGACGGAAGAATGGACGGAATCCTAGCCAAGCCAAGTCAAATAACAGGAGAACCAAAACAGAGAACAGGCGAACCAAAGGCAGAGAAAACGGACCATATAGCAGGCAAGGAAGAAAGGCAAATGAATCCTTATATAGGGAACCAGAGAAAGTAGATCTGAGGCGATAGGTAGAAAGAACACAAAACCAGATAGGGAAACAAGACTGTCAATCAAAGAGGAAACAGGTTAACTAAAGGTGTGCTGGAGGATTTCTGGGCATTTCGGGCATTGGCCAGGAATCGATTAAGCATACTGAGCAGAAAACCAAGTTCACACTAGTAAACGGTGTTATGGCCGAAGCCATAGTTTTGGTGGCCATGGTCGGTGACTAGAGTCAGACATAGGGGGTCTGCCAGGTGGAATCATGACAGGTACATTCCAGTAAAGGGAGAGGAATAATAATAGCTGACCCTAGCTAACTGTCCCTTACACTATCCCTCAGAATCTCACCCTATGACTAACCTTAAAACTGGAATCCCTATCCCTGATATAAACCATAATGCTTTTCCTTCTAATATGTCCTTAAGCTACAACTGACCCTAATACAGAAAGTGGCGTTTTTTAAAAAATACAGACTTGGGGCCACATGTATGAAAACTGTCTATAACTCACTTTGTTGCCAATTAGCAATCAATCAGAGTGCCCATTTCATATAGTGCTCTGGAAAAATGAGAGGGAGGCTCTGATTGGTTTCTATAGGTAACAAAGTGTGTTTTAGACCTAGCCAGTTTTCATACATGTGGCCCTTAGTGTTTGCCTAGTTTTTGTTGAGCTAGGTCATACAGCAGAAGTCCAAAACTAGACCAAAGGAAACTGAGACAGAAAACAAGTTTATTTAGCCTGATATGTGTTTTTTTCTCTCCATGAACTGTAACCACTGTTTTTGACTACACAGAAATGGGTCAGGAGCTATAAGGTTATGTTCACACGGCTTATTTTGGGACGGATTTCGTTCCGGATTTCGTTCCGGATTTCGCGCCGTACTGCGCGAAATACGGCTGAAATCCATCCCAGTCATTACGGTAATCCTCAGTTCTCATAGAGAACTATGGATTCCGTCTTCTCTCCCCGCTCGCCGTATTTCGCGAGCGGGGAGAAAGTGACATGCACATTATCCCGACGGGATACGCACCATGGATAATTAATATCTATAGGGCCGGCGAGTTGCCGCCCCCCCCCCCCCACCCCGCCCCCGCGCACACGGCGTAATTGCGGGCGAAATCCGTCCCCACAATTAAGCCGTGGATAAGCCGTGTGAACATAGCCTAAGGGTTGCACGGATCTGGGGTTCATCATTATCAGGACGATTGAACTTTGCTTGCTGAGTAGGATCTAGTGTAGTTTGTTAATAGGCCAGTCACTGAAAAAATCCTAAAAAAATCCAAACTCTAAAATATAACTTTTAATATATACCCATAAAAAATACGATTACGCATCTCAAGTCTACCTCAGTCAATATATTTTTCCTATATATACATAAACACACTGTTCCTATCTAATTTCCCTACACTTATCCTCAAATAGACCAAGTAATCGTCCCGATAAGGACGGCCTAGTCTTTATGGGCTCACCCTATTAAATTACTTTATGTCCCTATCAACCACCAGAAACATTAACATATATACATTTCTGTACAGTGTTTAAAGATACATCAATTCAAAATCCAAACACAGTTTACTATTCCCGTAGAGTCCCATATAAAGTACTCAGAGGCTCACAGTCCACTGATATGAACACTGCAATTTTTCTCTTTCAGTTATAGGGTAAATATCTATGTATATCGTCCATGTAGCGAACATAAAATACATTTATCCAACATCATCTCAAGATACATCAAACCTTATCCTCGACGCGTTTCCTCCCTCCATATTATGGGGTTCATCAGCATATCGAGGAGACTACTATCTTGAGTCAGTCGGACGTCCCCTAGGAGATCCTCCAGATGAACCCCAGAATATGGAGGGGGGAAACGTGTCGAGGATAAGGTTTGATGTATCTTGAGATTATGTTGGATAAATGTATCTTATGTTCCCTACACGGACGATATATATAGACATTTACCCTATAATTGAAAGAGAAAAATTGCAGTGTTCATATCAGTGGACTGTGAGCCTTTGAGTACTTTATTTGGGACTCTACAGGAATAGCGATAACTGTGTTTGGATTTTGAACTGATATATCTTTAAACACTGTACAGAAATGTATATATGTTAATGTTTCTGGTGGTTGATAGGGACATAAAGTGATTCAATAGGGTGAGCCTACAAAGACTAGGCCATCCTTATCGGGACGATTACTTGGTCTATTTGAGGATAAATGTAGGGAAATTAGATAGGGACAGTGTGTATATGTATATATATATATAATATATTGACTAAGGTAGACTTGAGATACGTAATCGTATTTTTTATGGGTATATATTAAAAGTTATATTTTAGAGTTTGGATTTGTTTAGGATTTTTTCAGTGACTAGCTTGTTGTTCCAAATCCATATAGATACTATTTGTTTCTGAGGAAAAATTTTTCTGTGATTTAGTTTGTTAATAGGGACTAATTTTCCCTCAACTCTCCTTCTGTACTCTCTGCTATAATAATACTTTTATGAGTCCATTTATCTACTCACGTGACAGAGGAATTTTGTATAGTAATTTCTCCCTCTATTTAAAGAGAACCTGTCACATAGGTAATGCCCCCCCTTGCTGAGGGCAGCACAAGCTAGTGTCAGACATGCTGTTTCCAGCGCTGTGTCCCTTATTCTGTAAGATGCTGGAGTTTTTGTGTATTTAATGCTCAAATCTGCAGTTTTTAGCCAGAAGAGTGATTCGAAGAGTCCTTCAAAGAGTCAGTTTTTTTCAAACCCGGCCAATCAGAGGCTAGCCCCGCCCACCTCAACTGATAAACCTATTACTTTGAATAGGTAGAAACAAGTTAATAACTGTCAGTGGGCGGGGCTAGCCTTTGGTGGGCGGGACTAACACCTGCTCATGAATAAGATTTGAGCATTAAATACTCGGAAACTCCAGCATCTTACAGAAAAAGGGACACAGCGCTGGAAACAGCATGTCTGACACTAGCTTGTGCTGCCCTCAGCAAGGGGGGCATTACCTATGTGACAGGTTCCCTTTAAGCATTTAGACTTATAAAACATAATTTTTACTTCAATAGATTAAAAATATATATGTCCTAACACAATAATTTGCCAGGTTATTCACTGGACCAATTTATGTTTCTATTGGATGTGGTGGAGTCTTGTTCTCACTCTCATTAAAGAGGTTGTCTCACTGCAAAGATTCGGTTTCAGCATGTCAGGAACAGTAAATGAAGTTCAGCTTAACTCTGATGTCATAGCTTTTTGCATTATCCGTATACAAAAGTCATTGAAAAACTTTGAAGAAGTTGAGATAACTTTATGTGCTGTGATACCATGGTGCGTTAAAGGGGATGTATCGCTTCCTTAGTTCGGCTGATTCAACTGCTCTCAGCTTCTCAACTCTGGAAATGCAGGGGCGTTTCTTCCCCTCCCAGCTGGATGACATCATCCCCCCCTTCACTGTGCATGCTGGCTCCCGAGACTCCCTTCCCCCCCACCCCACTCTCTGAGTCCACATGTCACTGTGTCTTTCCCTATGCAGCCTTATTTTGTAAGAGCTGTATACATACCACAGGCTGCATTCAATCTAGACTGAGCAACTGAACTCTTCTCCTCTCACAGCTGGAGATGCTCTATGAACGGCACAGATCTCGCTTCTATGCAGGAGAGATAGGCACCGGGACAAAACTGTTATGTTTTCTCATTGTAGAATCTGTTGCAGTCTGTTTCTGCTGGGTGTGGAGAGAGAAAATGCTATGGCCCCTAACTCTGAGTCAGGCAGGGATCGACACAAATTTTGCTATTTCCTGATTGTGTAAGCCCTCCAGTGTAATTCTGTTTCTTCTGCCTGTATAAAGTGAAAATGTGACGGTCCCTTACTCTGAGTGAGAGACACAGCTCCATGAATTCGACCGGGGGCTGTACAGAATGTAAATGAGCACTCAGCTAGTGAAATGCAAGGAGGAGGGATCCGGAGGGATTCGACCAGGATTGGATATCAGTGTAAACAAAAAACACAAGATAAGGAATACTGTGAATACAAGACAGCTCTGCTAATGACATCCAATTACAAAGTTGCTTGTTTTCACTGTCCCCTTATTCTGAAGACAATTTAATGAAATGATAAAACCCCTTTAATCTTTGCTTGACTGGGATACAGATGTAGCAGTGGCCTAAAGATATACTGCGATGATGGGTGTCAATGTACGAATGAAGCAAAGCTAAACGTGACAGATAACCTTCTTTGTTGTGATATCGTGGTTCATTATCTCAGCTTTTTCAATTCTTATAATGCATTTCTTTTGAGCCGTGGTATCACCATCGAGCTAAGTTCTTGGACACCCATAAGTCGAACCCCACTACTGCCTTTCTTCACTAACATATTACATTCGAGATCTCTAGTTAGACCCTTCACCATCCAAAAACAGGAGTATTTCCTTTATTTTGTCACTTTTCTTTAAAAAAAAAATCTCCTAAATCTCTCTTTCAAACTTCCAGCTCTTTTTTTTCCTTTTAAAATGCAACCTTGTGTCTCCAGGCTCGCTGCTCACCATCGCATAGACTTTATCAGAGACAAAATTGATAATTCGAGACAGAAGATTTCATCTCAGTCTCCATGCAGCATCCTTTCCGCTTCCCTCCCTGCTTCTTCTCTATATTTGAACTAGTAATTGAAGCCAAAGTCACAGCGCTGTTCTTGTCTTCCCATCATGCTACCAGCCCAATTCCCTCTCCTATGGTTTGTTCCTTCTCATCAGCTGTAGTTTCACATTTAACTGACATTCTCAATCTTTTGTTTTCATCTAGATTGTTTCCTTTTCCTAAGCATGCTGATTACTGCAATAAGGATATATTTACTTATCGAAAAAATGCCAATGTAACGAACAATCGAAGGTGATTCCGTCATAGGGAGGTGCAAATGCATACATGGCATAGACACCTGGATTGTCCAGAAATATGGTGCCTCTGTCAGAAGGTTTTTTCACTTTAGAATTTGTTTTATATACACAAGGTTGTCCATAGGTTACTATGGACAAAAAGTGAGTTTTACATCTAAACAGGTTCATACATGTGGCCCAAGGTGTCATGTAGCTCTAAAAACAACTGTTTCCCAAAATGTCACTTTTCGACAATTTTATTCACTGAAATAGAGCTTGACAGGCCTTGCCTTGGACTTAATTGGAGCACGATGACATCAAGAAGTAGTCAAGGAACAAAATCGAATTAAAACATTATAATCCACTCATGTAAAAGTAAAAAAAAAACATCCAAAATTCAACCCTCAAAAATCAGTTTGCGAAAAAAGTTTTTTCTGATCCATGAATATTGTTATCGAAATAAAAAAGAAACTATAAAAAAATGTCCTGTAGTTCTGAATCAGTTGACTTCTGTTTGATCCAGGACACCCTTATTTACTTTGTACCATTCACTAGGGATGATCGAACCCTAAAAAGTTCGAGTTCTAGTAGAACCTCGAATTTTGGGAAGTTCACTTCGAAGTTTGAATCAAACTTCGAACCCCATTAAAGTCAATGAGAGAAGATGTTGGGGTTAATTATTATACCTACAGTGGTGGCCAAAAGTATTGGCACCCCTGCAATTCTGTCAGATAATACTCAGTTTCTTCCTGAAAATGATTGCAATCACAAATTCTTTGGTATTAAAATATTCATTAATTTGGCTTGCAATGAAAAAACACAAAAGAGAATGAAACAAAAATGAAATCATTGATCATTTCATACAAAACTCCAAAAATGGGCCAGACAAAAGTATTGGCACCCTCAGCCTAATACTTGGTAGCACAACCTTTAGCCAAAATACCTGCGAACAACCGCTTCCAGTAACCATCAATGAGTTCTTACAATGCTCTGCTGGAATTTTAGATCATTTTTCTTTGGCAAACTGCTCCAGGTCCCTGAGATTTGAAGGGGGCCGTCTCCAAACGGCCATTTTGAGATCTCTCCACAGGTGTTCTATGGGATGCAGGTCTGGACTCATTGCTGCGTCTTTAGAAGTCTCCTTTACTTTCTCCCATACCATTTTCGAGTTCTTTTTGAAGTGTGTTTTGGGTCATTGTCCTGCTGGAAAACCCATGACCTCTGAGGGAGACCCAGCTTTCTCACACTGGGCCCTACATTATGCTGCAAAATGTGTTGGTAGTCTTCAGACTTCCTAATGCCATGCACACGGTCAAGTAGTCCAGTGCCAGAGGCAGCAAAGCAGCCACAAAACATCAGGGAACCTCCGCCATGTTTGACTGTAGGGACCGTGTTCTTTTCTTTGAATGCCTCTTTTTTCCCTGTAAACTCTATGTTGATGCTTTTTCCCAAAAAGCTCTACTTTTGTCTCATCTGACCAGAGAACATTCTTAGGCTTTCTCAGGTAAGTTTTGGCAAACTCCAGCCTGGCTTTTTTATGTCTCGGGGTAAGAAGTGGGGTCTTCCTGGGTATCCTACCATACAGTCCCTTTTCATTCAGACGCCGACGGATAGTATGGGTTGACACTGTTGTACCCTCGGACTGCAGGGCAGCTTGAACTTGTTTGGATCTTAGTCGAGGTTCTTTATCCACCATCCGCACAATCTTGCGTTGAAATCTCTCGTCCATTTTTCTTTTCGTCCACATCTAGGGAGGTTAGCCACAGTGCCATAGGGAGGTTAGCCACAGTGCCATAGGGAGGTTAGCCACAGTGCCATAGGGAGGTTAGCCACAGTGCCATAGGGAGGTTAGCCACAGTGCCATGTGCTTTACATCTAGGGAGGTTAGCCACAGTGCCATGGGGAGGTTAGCCACAGTGCCATAGGGAGGTTAGCCACAGTGCCATAGGGAGGTTAGCCACAGTGCCATGGGGAGGTTAGCCACAGTGCCATGGGGAGGTTAGCCACAGTGCCATGGGGAGGTTAGCCACAGTGCCATGGGGAGGTTAGCCACAGTGCCATGGGGAGGTTAGCCACAGTGCCATGGGGAGGTTAGCCACAGTGCCATAGGGAGGTTAGCCACAGTGCCATGGGCTTTAAACTTCTTGATGACACTGCGCACGGTAGACATAGGAACATTTAGGTCTTTGGAGATGGACTTGTAGCCTTGAGATTGCTCAGGCTTCCTCACAATTTGGATTCTCAAGTCCTCAGACAGTTCTTTGGTCTTTCTTTTCTCCATGCTCAATGTGGTCACATAAGGACACAGGACAGAGGTTGAGTCCACTTTAATCCATGTCAACTGGCTGCAAGTGTGATTTAGTTATTGCCAACACCTGTTAGGTGCCACAGGTAAGTTACAGGTGCAGTTAATTACACAAATTAGAGAAGCATCACATGATTTTTCAAACAGTGCCAATACTTTTGTCCACCCCCTTTTTTACGTTTGGTGTGGAATTATATCCAATTTGGCTTTATGACAATTCTTTTTGTGGTTTTCCATTGAAGACAAATGAAATGATGATAATAATACCAAAGAATTTGTGATTGCAATAATTTTCAGGAAGAAACTGAGTATTATCTGACAGAATTGCAGGGGCGCCAATACTTTTGGCTACCACTGTATACAGGTGAGGGGAAGCTGAAATTACAATCCATAACAGTAACTAGGTTCATTAGGCTATGTTCACACGGCTTATTTTGGGCTGAATTTCGCTGTGTATTTTGCGGCATACTGCACTCTAATACGAGCGAAATGTGCCCAAAACATTACGGTAATCCACAGTTCTCATAGAGAACTAAGGATTACGCCTCCTCTCCCCAGGCATACAATACGATCGTATTGTACGCCTGGGGAGATAAGTGACATGTCATTTATTTGCGGCGCTTTCACGCCGCGAGTACTGCATGTCTATGGGCCCGGCGGTCTGCCAGCCCCCCCGTGTCGCAGGAGTACTCTGCGAACACCCGGCGTAATTGCGGGGCGTACAGTAGGCGTAATTACAGGGCGTACAGTACACCCTGCATAATTGCGGGACGTGCAGTACGCTCCGCAATTAACCCGTGTGAACTTACCCTTATACACTAGGCACAACACATTGTAATTCGCCTAAAAATTATACGCTGTGCTCCTCCATAACACATAGCATATCATTAGTAGTGTATGTAATGCACTTATCGAGGCGCATTGTGCACAGAGGCGCTTAACATATCATTACTAGCTTATGTATTGCGCCTATCGTGCCGCGATTTGCCCAGTGCGCTCAAAAGGGCGAAATGCGCTTTTTTAGGTGCATTATGTTTACTATGCAAAGTAAACCTGATGCCAAATTTTTGAGAGGATCAGACTTTCAGACACACTTTACACTGATTTAATGCGCCTAAAAACTATTGAAATACAGGCAGTACCCAGGTTACGTACGGGATAGGGATTTAGGTTTGTTCTTAATTGGAATTTGTATGTAAGTCGGAACCTGTATATTTATTAAATGTAACTCCGGCATAAAAGTTTTTTTTTTAGTTTTGGATAGTGCAGGGAAGGGTTTTTATATTTGTTTTGCGGTCTGTGCCCCTGTTAACAAGATTTCCCCTCATTTTCAGCTCATCTGCTGCTGTGGCATGCTGGCACTTGTCATCCCGTAGCTACTATCTGCTGTGGAACATGGAACTACAAGTGCCAGCATGACCTATAAGTCTCCGTTTGTAACTAGGGGACAGATGTAAATCGGAACGGTGTAAGCCGGGGACTGCCTGTAGCTCGTCAAACGCGATGTAGAACGTGAACATTTACTCGAACAAACAGTAAAATGTTCGGTTCAAGTTCTAAAATATCGTGAAGTCCGACTTGAACTTAACTTTTCTCAAACGGCTTGATCAACACTAACTTTGAGTATACATGGTGTAGAATTACACACTGTACCTGCTAATTCCTACCTATAACAGCATCGTTGGGACCAGGACTCCGTGGTTCACATTTCTAGTTTGAACAATTCTGCACTTGGCAGATGCAGAGATATATTCTTCCAAACATAAACTGAAGAGAATGCCTGGCTACGTTTTTTGTTAACATTCCAGCTATCACTTTTTTTTTTTCTACTTGTAAATTATTTTCCTCAGTAATGGGATAGATGAATTCATTCGGGCTGCATAGCTGGCTAAATGATTGAGCGTTAGAACATGCTGTGTCAGCAGAAACGTTTGGGTAAAATACAAGCAGATCACTAGACTTGTATTCTGTTATAATGTTCTGGTGGTTAGTGTCTTTACCATTGTAAAAATCTCTTTGCAGTATTTGATTCTACTTACGTCATACCTCCCAACTGCCACCCTCCTAACCGGACAATCCCCATTTTTTGATGCAAGTTCCTCTTATCTCCTTAAATGTCCCATTTTATCTTCAGGGAAATTAATATTGGAGCTCTGCAGCAAGTTTTTTTTTTAATTCATAAATGCAGAATCTAACTCATTTACTTCTAACTATATTATACTGGGACTTGTGTGTGTGTTTACATATACACACGTATAGACATATACACACACACACACAAAGTCTCCCCTTTAGTAGCACATGTCCAAATGTTCACTATTTCAGTACTTTTTTCACATCTTGCTGATCTCTAACAAGAAGCTTAAAGGCAAAATTCCCAACAGGTGTTTGATCACTGAATTGCCCAAAAAATTAGGGGATCAATTTGAATCGGGAGTAAACAATCCTCCTCATCCTGCTGTTCACATTGTGACCTTATGAGACCAAGATAACACCTTACAATTGATCAGCAGGACCTCACCATTACCAGACTTCAAGCAGGAGGCTCTCAGACGGAAGTGGCCACTGAGCTTGTGTCACAGAGTGTCATCAGCAGGTTGTATCAGAGATACAGAGAGACTGGAAGAGTCACCGAAAGGCAAAGAAGTGGCCATTTGTCTCCATCACACACTGATGAGCGCTTCATTGTAACCAATGATTTTGGCCCAATAAATAATATAATTTCTGTGATAGTGAGTCATTGATGTTGTAGAAACTTCTTGGAAAGTTTTCCATCAGTCACACCAGGAAATCACTGCGTAAAATAAATTATTTTACTTTTGAAAACTCTACATTTTTTGGTCTTCAAATGTACTAAAAAGATTTAAAAAAAAAAATGTTTGGTGTCCAAATCTGTAGTACTATTACAATAGTTTATCAAACAAACCATGCAAGACCAATATTTTGTATACAAAAGTTTTATGTAATTTCTTGGGGCTTGAAAAATATAAAAAATATGTCGATTTTTCTTGCGTTTTTTGATGATTTTTTTCAAAAGAAAGTATTATGGTATATTTAGTGGCAATATTGTATTTGTCCTGGTCCCAAGTTGCTTATTCAAATCTGGAATTAATGGCACTCAGAAAAAAAAATAGTGACAAGGTACATTCATTTTTTTTTTGACCTTTTTCTCTCTTCTGTATTTTTTTCACATAATTGTAATTCATTTATTCATTATTATGTAGCATGATCATAAAATGATTCGGAGAAATGGACCAAAAAGATAGTACACATTTATACAAGTATTGGCACCAGCAGAAAAAAATAAAATACAAATCTATTGCAGAAAAATACCACAAACTAATTAAAAAAACACCAAAATTACTTTAATGCCTCTTGTATTGGGTGAGGCCACTGACCCCCCCAACAAAATGCACCCATGGAGAAGAAGTGCCACACACATATCACCACAAACATTGATTTTTCTATTTCCTTGTTAGCCAAAAACACATAAGTGTACATACAATGTTTATTGGGTGCCGAGTAGCAGTCGCTACTGGGTCCTGGAATCTGATAGGGTCCAAAGGCCCCTCTGCCACATAAGAGGACATCAAAATTATAAACGGCCAATGGTAGGTTGGGGCCCTTTTACAAATTTTGCATTCAGGCCTCCAAGATTAAAGGGATTCTACCATGACTTGAATTCATCACCACACTTTTTGGCACATATTTTGGTGCACATAAGTTCACTATTTGGTATACGGGGGAAACACTATTTGGCGCACAGGGGGGGACACTATTTGGCGCATGGGGGGGACACTATTTGGCGCACGGGGGACACTATTTGGCGCACGGGGGACACTATTTGGCGCACGGGGGGGAGACTATTTGGCGCACGGGGGGGAGACTATTTGGCACACAGAGGGGGGACTATTTGGCACACAGAGGGGGGACTATTTGGCACACAGAGGGGGGACTCTATTTGGCACACAGAGGGGGGACTCTCTTTGGCACACAGAGGGGGGACTCTATTTGGCACACAGAGTGGGGTCACTATTTGGCACACAGAGTGGGGGCACTATTTGGCACACTGAGCGGGTTCACTATTTGGCACACAGAGTGTGGTCACTATTTTGAACACAGAGTGGGGTCACTGTTCTTGGACTATTTGGCACACAGAGGGGGGACTATTTGGCACACAGAGGGGGGACACTATTTGGCACACAGAGTGGGGGACACTATTTGGCACACAGAGGGGGGACACTATTTGGCACACAGAGGGGGGACACTATTTGGCACACAGAGGGGGGACACTATTTGGCACACAGAGGGGGGACACTATTTGGCACACAGAGGGGGGACACTATTTGGCACACAGAGGGGGGACACTATTTGGCACACAGAGGGGGGACACTATTTGGCACACAGAGAGGGGGCACACTATTGGCCACACAGCGGGGGCACACTATTTGGCACACAGAGGGGGGACACTATTTGGCACACAGAGGGGGGACACTATTTGGCAGACAGAGGGGGGACCACTATTTGGCACACAGAGGGGGGACCACTATTTGGCACACAGAGGGTGGACCCCTATTTGGCACACAGAGGGGGGACCACTATTTGGCACACAGAGGGGGGACCACTATTTGGCACACAGAGGGGGGACCACTATTTGGCACACAGAGGGGAGACCACTATTTGGCACACAGAGGGGGGACCACTATTTGGCACACAGAGGGGGGACCACTATTTGGCACACAGAGGGGGGACCACTATTTGGCACACAG
Source organism: Phyllomedusa bahiana (assembly GCA_025379985.1). Lineage (NCBI taxonomy): Eukaryota > Metazoa > Chordata > Amphibia > Anura > Hylidae > Phyllomedusa > Phyllomedusa bahiana. Next base: position 75,572 of record JAODAL010016941.1, read on the forward strand.
AGGGGGGGACCACTATTTGGCACACAGAGGGGGGACCACTATTTGGCACACAGAGGGGGGACCACTATTTGGCACACAGAGGGGGGACCACTATTTGGCACACAGAGGGGGGACCACTATTTGGCACACAGAGGGGGGACCACTATTTGCCACACAGAGGGGGATCACTATTTGGCACACGGGGGACACTTTTTTTCTCACACAGAGGGACACTATTCTCATACGGGGGGACACTTTTTGGCGCATAGGGGGACACATTTATTAAGTGCTGCAAAGATACAACTGAACAAGCACTAAAAGCAAAGTAGAAGATCAGTGCTGGTTGGAACCTCTGAAAATGAGCAGTACAAGGAGGAAACAGAACAGAGAGAGCTGATATAATGTGATACATATTTTTAATTAATTATGCTTACAAACTTGATTAAATGTGCATGTTGGAGGTTTCTATATACAAACTGCCACATATACAGCGTATCTCCGTCTCATACGGTTCCCAGTGCAGGCCTCCAACCTGAACACTTGAGTAAATTTTCAATGAAGGACCGTAGAAATAAAACTAAGTATCTTTAATTCATCGATATAAAAAACAGCAGTCAAGCCCAAACATCTCGTATGAATAATGAAAGACGGGTACTTAAGGTTACGGTGTGGTATGAAACCATTCAGTCCATCCAATCCATGGATATTGAGGAACTCCTCTCCACAGCCCCGGCAGGAGCTTAGCAGCCAGATGCCAGGAGGCCCGGTCTCCTGGCGTCTGGCTGCTAAGCTCCTGCCGGGGCTGTGAAGAGGAGTTCCTCAATATCCATGGATTGGATGGACTGAATGGTTTCATACCACACCGTAACCTTAAGTACCCGTCTTTCATTATTCATACGAGATGTTTGGGCTTGACTGCTGTTTTTTATATCGATGAATTAAAGATACTTAGTTTTATTTCTACGGTCCTTCATTGAAAATTTACTCATGTTGGAGGTTCACATGTCAATATTAAGCCAAGATCCTTTAAAGTTACGCCTCTGGTACGGATGCATTATTAGTCGCTCACATATTAGCTGAGAAAAGAAACACATATTTCAAAAATTCTTGCTAAGCAGGGCTTTTTAGCTGCCACCAAAATAACTAGGTCTATAAAGAACACTTCCATCTTTTGTGAGTTCCAATGGTCTAATATATGTGATTAGACCCTTATGAATATAGTTATTTCCCCTGGCATACAGAATCTGTTTTCGAAAGTGCTGGACGGATGATTATGGGGACGTAAAAATTAAGCTTTTGGCTTTAAGCCATCTGCATAAATATGAGATAATGTTTCCTATGGACTTTTTCACGATGCCCAGTAAATATTAATGTTTCATATATTTTCACTTTGTTGACATTTTTAAATATTTTTCTAAAAAAATTTGTAGATTCCTGTTAAACTTTGAACATAAAACACCCCAGTAAATGGAACTTATGACACATGAATTTTGTAGAAATTCTGGATCTAAGCCTTCAGTAAAAACAGTAAGGCCCCGTTCACACGGCTTATTCTGCCGCGGAGTGGGGCCGTACTGCGCGCTGGATTTGCGCTTCAGTACGGCGCCAATCCGCGGCAGCAATTACGGTAATCCACTGCTCTCATTGAGAACAGTGGAATCTGTCGCTCCTCCCCGCTCGGCGAATCCGCCGCGGGGGGAGAAAGTGACATGCACATTATTTACGGCGCGGACGCGCCGTAAACAATGCATTGTCAATGGGGCCGGGAGCGGCGCCCCCGCGCGCTCGGCCCCGCCCCCGTCCCGCCCCTTATTCACGGCGGATTTGTGCGCTCAATACGGCGCACAAATCCGTCGGGAATAAGCCGTGTGAACACGGCCTAACAGTAAAAATGCAGCCCCGGTCTCTTATCTTGAGTTTAGGTTTTGCCTTCCTAAATGGGTACATTAAAAACCAAAGCCAACATAATTTTATCCTACTATTGTATCCTATAAGCCACATGTGTCAAAATTCAAGGCCCGCAGCTGAATTTAGCATGGCTCATTTTATGTGACCCATCAGAGCTTAGACGCAGCCATCAGAAGTAGACAAACTAAGGGCGACATTTCCCAGGACGCCAACAATAGTTTTTTGGTCTATATTGCGCTAATCCTGCTTATTTTGGATGTAAAGTAAATGTCGTACACCAAAACTAGGCGCATTATATGCCGGGACCGACACATTGTAATGCGCACAAAAATGATGCGCTGTGCACCACCATAACGAAATGTGCCTATTGAGGCTCATTGAACATCATTACAAGTGTATATGTGTTAGGCACATTTCATATGCTTGTAATGATAAGCTATGCGCCTCCATGCGCGATGTGCCTTGATAGGGGCATTACATACGATTCCAATGATATGCTGTGTACCGCGATTTGCGCTAATTGCAAATTAAAACATTTCATTGGTAGAGTCTGTGATGCCCCTATCGAGGCACGGAGGCGCATAGCTTATCATTACAAGTATATGAAATGCGCCTAACACATACATGTAAAATGTGAACTGCGCCTAACACATATACACTTGTAATGATGTGCTATGTGCCTCAATAGGCCCGTTTCGTTATGGAGGCGCACAGTGCATAATTTTTGGGCACATTATGTTTACTATACAAGGTCTACCTGACTCCAGATTTTTGATGGGGTCGGATTTTATGGCGCACTTTACACTTATTTAATGCGCCTCAATATTGACGTAGCACCGCCAATTTTCAGACATCTCGCCCTCTGACTCTATACTTTTCCCATAGGATGCAGCCAGTGCTTGGCAGAGGGGGCACTGCTAGCATGCGTAGTGTGTGCTCTTTTGGATTTGGAACTCCAGTACACATTGCTGTGTTGAGCAACTTACAGGCAGTGGCACAGTTCTGTCAGCCCTCACCTAGCCAACCTCCAAAGTAGAAGGTGGAAGGGTCTGGATATTATACAACCTTAAAGAAAACTTTGGCCTTTTCTTGACCACATGACACCATAACATCTCTGGTGGAACCATTTTAACTTCTTTATCAGCATCCCAGAAAAAAAATCCACACCCCACAAAAAGCCAACTGGTAGACTTCCAATTGGTGCACGTGGTATCTCAAGTTATTTAACCCCATAGAAGTCATCCGAATCAGTGATGTCGCTCCAGGTGAGAATGGGTTTGACACCCCTGCCATAAGTTCTTATGATATACTAATATTGTATGAGGCTTGCATCCACTGAGCAGAGTTGTGGCACAGCTTAATGTTCCAAAGTAACATAAGACATTTGATTAATGCCTTGTAGCAAATACTTTTTCCATCAACGACCTACAAGAGACGGTATAGACCAGGCATCCTCAAACTGCGGCCCTCCAGCTGTTGGGAAACTACAACTCCCATCATGCATTTATATAATGAATAACAGTGGGAATGATGGGAGTTGTAGTTTCCCAACAGCTGGAGGGCCGCAGTTTGAGGATGCGTGGTATACACCATTCCCTCATTAATGGGAACAGTATAGAGAAGAATCTAAATAAATGAAATGTATATTTATATAGCAGAATAATTTTAACTTCATAGCTCACGCACTGACAGAACATCTCCTTCCCACCAATTCATAGGGCCATTATACCCCCCTTTAATTACA